>JAOTAY010020304.1:0-12933 GCA_025629805.1 Erythroxylum baracoense
TGTTTTACACACCAAGGGTACCCATGAACATGCCAATGGGTTGTTTTGCCCTCCGAAGGTGCACAACTAGCTGTTTTTCCCACCGAATGTGTGTAGCCAACATTCCAACTGGCTGTTTTTTGCATCGAAAGCGCACAATGGGCTGTTTTCCCACCCAAAGTGCCTAGCGACCATACCAATGGGTTTTTTTGCCCATCGATGGTGCCTAGTGAACGTGACAAGGGACTATTTTACCCATCAAAGGTGTGCCAACAGGCTGTTTTGCCTATTTAAGGTGCCTAACGACCGTGCCAAAGGGCTTTTCTCAACGCCAAAGGTGCCTAACGATCGTGCCAACAAATTATTTTTCCACCGAAGGTGCCTATCGACTGCACCAATGGGTTATTTTGCCCACCAAAGGTGTGCAAATAGATAGTTTTGCCCACCGAAGGCTCATCAATGAGCTATTTTTTGGCCGAATGTGCCTAGCCACTTTTCCAACGGGTTGTTTTGCCCAGCGAAGGTGCCTAGTGACCATGCCAACGGGTTGTTTTTCCTACTGAAGGTGTCTAGCGACTGTGCCAATAGGTTGTTTTGCCCACCGAAGTTGCCCAATTGGGTGTTTTTCCTACCAAAGATTCCTAGGAAATGTGCCAACGAGCTGTTTTTCCCATTGAACGTGCTTAGTGACCTTTCCAATAGGCTATTTTGCTAATGGGCTATTTTATCAACTGAAGCTCCACCAACGCACTGTTCTTTCAACCCAATGTGCCTACCAACCGCACCAACAGGCTATTTTACCTTCCGAAGGTGCTCAACAGGTTGTTTTGCCTATCGATGGTGGCTAGTGACCATGCCAACGAACTATTTTCCCACCGAAGGCATGCCAACGAATTGTTTTTCCCACCGAAGGTACCTAGTGATCGTGCCAACGGGCTATTTTGCCCACTGAGGTGTGTAACAACCACACCAACAGGTTGTTTTGCCCATCGAGGGTGCCTAGAGACCATGCTAACAGGCTGTTTTGCCCACTAAAGTGCCTAGTGACCCTGCAAACATGTTATTTTCCCATCAAAGGTGCCTAGTGACTGTGCCAACAAGCTTTTTTCCAAACAAAGGGTGTCTAGCGACTGTGCCAATGGGTTATTTTTCACATCAAAGGTGCCTAGTGACCATGCCAACAGGTTGTTTTGCCCTTTGAGATTCGTAGCGACCATGCCAACTGGTTGTTCTGCCCACCGAGGGTGCCTAGAGACCATGCCAATAGGCTGTTTTGGCCACTGAAGGTGCCTAGCGACCTTGCCAATAAGTTATTTTACCCTTTGAAGGTGTCCAACGGGTTGTTGTACCCACCGATGGTGCCCCGTGACCGTGCCAACAAGCTATTTTTTCCACCGAAGGTGCCTAAGGACCATGCCAACGGGCTGTTTTGCCCACCGAATGTGACCAATGGGTTGTTTTTCCCACCAAAAGTGCCTAGCTACCATGTCAACCGGTTGTTTTGCCTATTAAAGTGCCTAGTGACTATGCCAACGGATTGTTTTGCACACTGAAGGTGCCCAACGGGCTGTTTTTCTCGCCGAAAATGCCCAACCACCAAGCCAATGGTCAATTTTGCCCACTGAAGGTGCCTAGCGACCATGCCGATAGGTTGTTTTGCCCATTAAGGCCACCCAGCGACCGTGCCAATAGGATGTTTTGACCACCGAAGGTGCCCAACTTGTTGTTTTTCCCACCAAATGTGCCTAGCAAATGTGCCGATGAGTTGTTTTATCCACTGAAGGTGCATGGTGACAATTCCAAAGGGCTGTTTTTCCTACCAAAGGTGTCTAGTGATCGTACCAATTGGTTGTTTTGCCCATCGAAAGTGTGTTAACGGGCTTTTTGTCCCATTGAAGTTACCTAATGTTTGTGCCAACGTGCTGTTTTACCCACAGAAGCTGGCCAACAGGCTATTTCTCCCACCTAATGTGTGTAGTGACCTTACCAATGGGCTGTTTTACCCACTGAATAGCAACAGTGCCAATGGACTATTTTGCCCATTAATGCCAATGGGTTATTTTCCGTACTGAGGGTGCCTAGGGATCGTGCCAACGGGCTGCTTTACCATCCATTCCAACGGGTTGTTTTACCCACGAAAGGTGGCTATTGACTGTGTCAACTGGCTATTTTGTCAACCGTAGCTGCCTAACGATCGTTCCAATGGGCTTGTTACCCACCAAAGGTTCCCAACGGGCTATTTTACCTATCGAAGATGGCTAGTGGCTATTCCAACGGGCCATTTTCCCATAAAAGGTGACTAGCGACTATTGCAATGGGTTGTTTTACCCATCGAAAATGGCTATTGACTGTTACAACTGGCTGTTTTGCCCACCTAAGGTGACTAAAGATTGTACCAACTAGCCTTTTTACCCACCAAAACTGCCCAACAGGCTGTTTTTCCCATTAAGGGTTCCAAACGGGTTGTTTTTCCCACCAAAAGTGCCCAATAGGTTGTTTTACACATTGAAGGTGCCTAGTGACCATGCAAATGGGTTGTTTTGCCCACCTAGGCTACCTAGCGACCGTGCCAATCGGTTGTTTGCCCACCGAAGGTGCCCAACTAGCTGTGTTTCCCACCCAAGGTGGTAGTGACCATGCCAATGGGTTGTTTTTCCCACCAAGGGTGCCTAGGGACCATGCCAACGGGGCGTTTTCCCACCAAGGGTGCCTAGGGATAGTGCCAACGGGCTGCTTTACCAATCGAAGGTGCCCAATAGGCTATTTTTTTCCATCGAGTGTGCCTAACAACCATACCAACGAGTTATTTTTCCCACTAAAGGTGCCTAGCGATCGTGCCAACGGGCTGCTTTGTCAACTGAGTTATTACCCAGGAAAGATGCCTAATGGGCTGTTTTACCCATCGAAGGTGGCTAGTGGCCGTTCCAACGGGCCATTTTACCACAAAAGGTGACTAGTGACCATTGCAACAGGCTATTTTACCCACCGAAGGTGGCTGTTAACTGTGTCAACTGGCTATTTTACCCATCTAAGGTGCCTAACGATTGTGTCAACGAGCTTTCTGACCCACCAAAGGTGCCCAACGGGTTGTTTTCCCATTAAGGATGCTAAACGAGTTGTTTTTCCCACCGAAGGTGCCCAATAGGTTGTTTTACACAATGAAGGTGCCTAGTGACCATGCCAATGGGTGGTTTTGCCCACCGATTGTACTTACCAATGTGCAAACGAGCTATTTTGCACACTGAAGGTGCCTATTGGGTTGTTTTTAAGACCAAAAGTGCCTAACCAGCGTGCCAACGGGCTGCTTTGCCCACTGATGGCGCCTACCAACCATGCCAACGGGTTTTTGCCCACCTAAGCTACCTAGTGACTGTGCCAATGAGTTATTTGCCAACCAAAGGTGCCCAACTGGCTGTGTTTCCCACCAAAGGTACATAGTGACCATGCCAATGGGTTGTTTTTCCTACCAATGGTGCCTAGGGACTGTGTCAACAGGGTGTTTTGCCCACCAAGGGTTCCTAAGGATCGTGCCAACGGACTGCTTTACTGACTGAAGGTGCCCAATGGGCTGTTTTTCCCACCAAGTGTGCCTAACAATCATGCCAACGTGCTGTTTTTCCTACTGAAGGTGCCTAGCGACCAAGCCAACGGGTTGTTTTGGCAACTAAGGTGACAAGCGACTGTGCCAACAGACTGTTTTCCCACTGAAGGCATACCAACGGGTTATTTTTCCCACCGAAGATACCTAGTGACCGTGCCAACGGGCTGTTTTGTCCACTAAGGTGTATAGTGACCATGTCAATAGGCTGTTTTGCTTATCGACGATGCCTAGAGACCGTGTCAGCAGGCTATTTTTCCCACTGAAGGTGCCTAGTGACCCGACCAATGTGTTATTTTCGCATCAAAGGTGCCTAGTGACTGTTTCAATAGGCTTTTTTCCCAGCAAAGGGTGCCTAGCAACCTTGCCAACGGGTTGTTTTTCCCACCAAAGGTGCCTATTGACCGTGCCAACAGGCTATTTTTCCCTTTGAGATGCATAGTGACCATGCAACAGGTTGTTTTGCCCAACGAGGGTGCCTAGAGACCATGCCAACGAGCTGTTTTACCCACTAAAGGTGCCTAGAGACCTTACCAACGAGCTTTTTTACTCATTAAAGGTGCCCAACGGTTTGTTTTGCCCATCGATGGTGCCTAGCGACCGTGCGAAAGGACTGTTTTATCACCGAAGGTGTGCCGATGGGCTGTTTTTTTGACCGAAGTTGCCTAGTGATCGTGTCAATGGGTTGTTTTACCTACCGAAGGTGCCCCACGAGCTATTTTTCCCACAAAAGGTGCCTAGCCACCGTGCCAACGGGCTTTTTTACACATCGAAGGTGCCAAACAAGGTTTTTTGCCCACAGATGGTGCCTAGCGACCATGCCAATAGGATGTTTTTCTCACCGAAGGTGCCCAACTGACTGTTTTTCCCACTAAACGAGCATACCAACGGGCTATTTTTCCCACCGAAGGTTCCTAGTGGCCTTGTGAACGGGCTCTTTTGCGCACCCAATGTGCCTAGCGACTGTACGAATGAACTATTTTGCCTACCAAAGGTGCCTAGCGATCGTGCCCATGGGTTGTTTTGTCCACTAAAGCTACCTAGTTACTGTGCCAGTGGGCTGTTTTGCCCACTAAGGTGCATAGCGGCCTTGCCAATAGGTTATTTTCCCCATCAAGGGTGCCTAGAGACCGAGCAAACGGGCTATTTTGCCCACTAAAAGTGCATAGCGCCATGCCAATGGGCTTTTTTAACCATCGAAGGAGCCCAACGGGTAGTTTTCCTTACCGATGGTACCTAGTGACAGTGCCAACAAACTATTTTCCCATCAAAGGTGCCTAGTGACCGGGCCAACAGGCTTTTTTGCCTACCAAATGTGCCCATTGAGTTGTTTTTCCTACCAAAGGGGCCGAGAGACCGTGCCAATGGGCTATTTTGCCCACTGAGGGTGCCTAGGGACCGTGCCAATGGGCTATTTTACCCATTGAACATCCATTACACAGACTATTTTTCCCACCAAGGCTGCCCAAAAATCGAGCCAACAGGCTGTTTTTCCCACCGTAGGTGACTAGTGATAGTTCCAATGGGCTTTTTCCTATCAAAGGTGGCTAGAGACTGTTCTAATGGGCTTTTTTCCCATCGAAGTAGACTATCGACTACTCCAACGGGCTATTTTGCCCACATAAGATTCCTAACGATGGTGCCAATGGACTTTTCACCCCACCAAAGGAGCGTAGCGTCTGTTCCAATGAACTGTTTTCCTACCGAAGGTGACTAGCGACCATGCCAATGAGCTATTTTAACCTTATAAGGTGCCTAAGGACCGTGCCAACTGGCTTTTCTCCACACCAAAGGTGCCTATCGACCGTGCCAACAGACTGTTTTCCCACCAAAGGTGCCTGGTGGCTGTACCAACAGGTTATTTTACCCACCGAAGGTGTGCAAACGGGTTGATTTGCCCACCGAAGATGTGCCAACGGACTGTGATACCCACCGAAGGCATGCCAAGGTGCTATTTTTTCCACTGATGACGCATTGCCACCGTGCCAAAGGTGTCTAGTGGACGTGCCAGCAAGCTGTATTGCCTACCGAAGGTACCTAACGACCGTCCCAACGGGCTATTTTGCCCACCAAAGGTATGCGAATGCGCTATTTTTGCCATTGAATGTGCCTAGTGACTGTATCAAAGGACTGTCTTGCCCACCGAAGGTGTCCTAATGCCCTATTTTTCCTACCGACGATGCCTAGCTACCCTGCCAACGTGCTATTTTGCCTACTGAACATGCACAACTGACTGTTTTTCCACAAAAGATGTATAGCAATCGTGCGAATGGGCTATTTTTCCTATTGAAGGTGCCTAGCAACCATACTAATGGCTTGTTTTGCCCACCTAAGCTACCTAGCGACTGTGCCAACTGGCTATTGTACCCATTAAGGAGCCTAGCGACCATGCCAGCGGGCTGTTTTGCCCACCGAGGGTGCCTGGAGACCGTGTCAATAGGCTGTTTTACCTATCGAAGGTGCCCAATGGTTTATTTTACCCACCGATATTGCCTAGCGACTGTGGCAACGGACTGTTTTCCCATCGAAGGTGTGCCAACGGGCTATTTTACCCACTGAAGGTGCACAATGGGTAGTTTTCCCCATCGATGGTGCCTAATGACGGTGCCAATGGACTGTTTTCCCACCGAAGGTGCCTAGAGACCATGCTAACGGGCTTTTTTCCCTACCAAATGCCCCCAATGAGTTGTTTGTCTCACCAAAGGGGCCTAGCGACCATGCCAATGGACTGTTTCCCCACCGAAGGTGCCTGGAGACCATGCCAATGGGCTTTTTTTCCTACCAAATGCGCCTAATGAGTTGTTTATCCCACCAAAGGGGCCTAGCGACCATGCAAATGGGTTGTTTTTCCCACCAAGGGTGCCTAATGACTGTGCCAACAGTCTGTTTTACCCACTGAGGGTGCCCAACGGGATGTTTTTCCCATCGAGGCACCTAGAAACTGTGCCAACGGGTTATTTTTTCATCGAAGATGACTGTCGACTGTTCTAACGGGCTCTATTCCTTTTGAAGTTGACTAACAACCATTTTAATGGGTTGTTTTCCTATTGAAGGTGTGTAGCGACGGTGCCAGTGGGCTGTTTTACCCATCTAAGGTGCTTAACAACCGTGCCAACGGGCTTTTCACTCCACCAAAGGTGTCTAGCTACTGTGCTAACAAACTTTTTCCCACCTAAGGTGGCTAGCGACTGTGCCAACGGCTGTTTTGCCCATATATGGTGCCTAACAACTATGCCAATGGGCTTTTCTCCCCACCAAAGGTGCCTATCGACTGTGTCAACATATTGTTTTCCCACCGAAGGTGCCTGGCAACCATACTAATGGGTATTTTACCCCCCAAAGGTGTGCTAACAATCTATTTTGCCCACCGAAGACGCACTAACGAGCTATTTTTCCACCAAATATGCCTAGCGACCATGCCAACGAACTATCTTACCCACTGAAGATGTGCCAATGTGCTATTTTTTCCATTGATGGCACCTAGCCATCTTGCCAACGGGCTATTTTGCCCATCATAGAGGCCCAACTACCTATTTTTCCACCAAAGGTGTCTAGCAGACGTGCCAATGAGCTGTTTTGCCCACTGACAATGCCTAACAACCATCCCAGAGGGCTATTTTTCCCATCAAAGGTGAGCCAATGCGCTATTTTTTCCACCCAATATGCCTACCTATTGTTCCAATGGATTGTCTTGCCTATCAAAGGTGTCCTAATGTATTGTTTTTCTCGCCGAAGGTGCCTATCCACCCTGCAAACGTGTTGTTTTGCCCACCAAACATGCCCAAATGGCTATTTTTCTGCAAAAGGTGTATAGCGATCGCGTCAACGGGATGTTTTTCCTACTGAAGGTGCCTAGCGATTGTGCCAAGGGGCTGTTTTGCCCACCCAAGTTACCTACTGACTGTGCCAACGGGCTATTTTACCCATTGAGGTGCCTAGCGACCATGCGAATGGGCTGTTTTGCCCACCGAGGGTGCCTAACTGGTTGTTTTGCCCACCGATGGTGCCTAACGACTGTGCCAACGGATTGCTTTCCCATCAAAGGTGCGCCAACAGTCTGTTTTGCCTACTGAAGGCACTTAGAGGCTGTGCCAACGGGCTTTTTTAGCCACCAAAGGTGCCCAACGGGTTGTTTTGCCCACCGATGGTGCCTAGAGACCGTGCCAAAGGACTGTCTTATCACTGAAGGTATGCCAATGGGCTATTTTTCCCACCGAAGTTGCCTTGAGTCTTTGTCAATGGGTTGTTTTGCCCACAGAAGGTGCCAAACTGACTGTTTTTCCTACCGAAGGAGCCTAACTACTGTGCCAATGGGCTTTTTGACAAACCGAAGGCGCCCAACATGTTGTTTTTCCCACAGATGGTGCCTAGCTACCGTGCCAAAAGACTGTTATCCCATACAAGGTGTGCCAATGGGCTGTTTTTCCCGTCGAACGTGTTGTTTTGCCTACCAAAAGTGCCTATTGACCATGCCAATAGGTTGTTTTACCCACCAAGGGCACCTAGCAACCATGTCAATAGGCTGTTTTGCCCACAGAAGGTGCCTTGTGACCATTCAAACGAGCTGTTTTGCCCATTGAGGGTGCCTAACGACCGTCCCAACGGGCTGTTTTGCCCACTAAGGGTTCCTAGCAACTGTGCCAATGGGCTGTTTAGCCCACCAAGGGTGCTTAGGAACTGTGCCAATGAACTATTTTACCGATTGAAGGTCCCAACTTGTTGTTTCTCCCACCGAGGGCGCCTAGCGACCGTGCCAACAAACTGTTTTCCCATCGAGGGTGCCTAAAAAAAGTGTCTAGCGATCGTGCCAACGCGTTGTTTTGCTCACTGATGGTGCCTAACGACTATGTCAATGGACTGCTTTCCCATCAAATGTGTGTCAACGGGCTATTTTTCCCGTCGAAAGTGCCTAGCCACCGTTCCAACGGGTTGTTTTACCCACTAAAGTGGCCTAGTGACCATGCCGACGGGTTGTTTACTGAGGGTGCCTAGCGACCATGCCAAAGGGTTATTTTACCTATTGTAGGTGCCCAACTAGCTGCTTTTCCCACCAAAGGTTCATAGCAAATGTGCTAACGGGCTATTATGCCCACTGAAGGTGCCTAGTGACCTTTTGAATGGGTTATTTTGCCCACTGAAGGTGCCTAACAACCGTGCAAATGGTATGTTTTATCCCTTGAGGGTGCCTAATGATCGTGCCAACGGGCTGTTTTAACCACTAAAGGTGCTCAATGAGTAGTTTTTCCTACTGAAGGCACCTAGCAACCGTCCCAACAGGCTGTTTTTCCCACCGAAGGCCACTAACGACAATTCCAATGGGCCATTTTCCCACTGAATGTTACTAGCGACCATTGCAACGGGCTATTTTTCCCACCAAAGGTGGCTAGCGACTATGCCAACGGGTTGTTTTGCCCAAATAAGGTGCCTAGCGACTGTGTCATTGGGCTTTTTTACCCACCAATGGTGCCTAGCGTCTGTGCCAACGGGTTGTTTTTCCCACCGATGGTTCCTATCGACTATACCAACAGGTTATTTTTCCCACCGAGGGTGCCTAGTGACCTTGCCAACGAATTGTTTTACCCACCAAAGATGCCCAACAGGTTGTTTTGCCCACCGAGGGTGCCTAGCAACCATACCAATAGGTTATTTTTCTCACCAAAGGCACCCAACTGACTATTTTTCCAACTGAAGGTCCTAGCGAACATACCAATGGGCTGTTTTTCCCACCGACGATATCTAGTGACCTTACAAAAAGGCTCTTTTACCCTCCCAAAGTGCCTAGCAACCCTGTTAAAAGGCTGTTTCGTCGACTGAGGGTGCCTAGTGACCATAGGAACGGGCTCTTTTGCCCATCGAAGATGCCTAGCGACCTTGCCAAAAGGCTATTTTGCCCAGCGAGGGTTCCTATTAACCTTGCCAATAGGCTATTTTGCCCATCGAGGATGCCTAGGAACTGTGCCAATGGGCTGTTTTTCCCACCAAAGTTGTCTAACCACCATGCTAACGAGTTGTTTTGCCTGCCGAAGGTTTCTAACGACCATGCGAACGGGTTGTTTTGCCCACCGAGGCTACCTAGCAACCGTATCAACGGGTTGTTTTGCCCACCAAAAGAGCCTAACTGGCTGTTTCTCCCAACAAAGGTGCCTAGCGAACTTGCCAACGGACTGTTTTGACCACCGATGGTCCTTAGCGACTATTCCAACAGGCTATTCCGCCCACCCAAGGTGCCTAATGACATGCTAATGGACCGGTTTACCCACCGATGGTGCCCAATGGGTTGTTCTGTCCATCGATGGTGTCTAACGACAGTGTCAACGGACTGTTTTCCCATCAAAGATGTGCCTAAACGCTATTTTTCCTACCGAAGTTTCCTAGCCGCCGTCCCAACGAGCAGTTATTCCCAATGAAGGTGCCTAGTGACCATGCCAACAGGTTGTTTTCCTTCTGAGGATGCCTAACGACTATGCCAACGGGTCATTTTGCCCACCGAAGGTGCCCAACTAGCTATTTTTCCCACCAAACGTGCCTTGTGAATTTACCAACAGGTTGTTTTGCCCACCAAAGGTGCCTAGTGACCATTCGAACGTGCTGTTTTACGCAATGAAGGTGGCTAGCGACCGCACTAACGGGCTATTTTACCCATATAAGGTGCCTAACAACCGTGCCAACGGGCTTTTCTCCCTACCAAAGGTGCCTAAAAACTATGCCAATAGATTGTTTTCCCACCGAAGGTGCCTAGCGACAATACCAACGGGTTATTTTACCCACCCAAGGTGTGTAAACAGGCTATTTTACCCACCAAAGGTGTGCCAACGAGCTATTTTTTCCACCGAATATGCCTAGCAACCATGCCAATGGAATGTCTTGCCCTGTGAAGGTATACCAATACGCTATTTTTTCCACCGATGGCACCTGGCCACCATATCAACGGGTTATTTTGCCCACTAAATAGGCCCAATTGGTTGTTTTTCTGCCAAAGTTGCCTAGCAACCGTCCCAACAAAGGTGCGCACAGATGGTGCCTAGCGACCATGCCAACGAACTATTTTCCCATTGAAGGTGTGCCAACGGGCTGTTTTGCCCATCAAAGGTGCTTAAAGACCATGCCAATGGGTTGTTTTGTCCATCGAAGGCGATTAGAGATTGTGCCAATGGGCTTTTTTAGCCATCAAAGGTGCCCAACAGGTTGTTGTTCCCACTGATGGTGCCTAGCGACCCTGCCAAAGGACTTTTTTCCCATCGAAGGTGTGCCAATGGATTGTTTTTCCTACTGAAGGTGCCTAGTGATCGTGTCAGTGGGTTGTTTTCCACACCGAAGGTGCCCAACAGGCTGTTTTTCCTACCGAAGCCAATGGATTGTTTTTCCCACCGAGGGTGCCTAGCGACCATGTCAATGGGCTATTTTACCCACAAAAGGTTCCCAACTGACTGTTTTTCCTACTAAAGGTGCCTAACAAACATGCCAACTAGTTGTTTTTCCCACCGAGGGTGCCTAGTGACCATGTCAATTAACTGTTTTACCCATCGAAGATGCCCAATGGGTTGTTTTACCCACCAAGGGTGCCTAGTGATCGTGGAAGAGGCATTTTTTCTTACCGAAGGTGCCCAACTAACTGTTTTTCCCACTAAAGTTGCCTGGCGAATGTGCCAACGAGCTATTTTGTCAACCAAAGGTGTCTAGTGACCTTGCGAATGTGTCAAAGGACTATTTTCCCGCCGAAGGAGATTAGCGACCGTGTCAACGAGCTATTTTGCCCACCAAATGTGCCCAATGAGTGCTTTTTCCCATCGAAGGTGCCCAACAGGTTATTTTTCCCACAGAGGGTGCCTAGTGACCTTGCCAATAGGTTGCTTTTCTCACCAAAGGTGCCCATCTGATTGTTTTTCCAACTAAAGCTGCCTAGTGAATGTGCCAATGGGCTGTTTTGCCCACCGAAGGTACCTAGTGACCTTGCAAATAGGCTCTTTTGCCCACCTAAGGTGCCAAGCAACTATGCGAATGAAATGTTTTGCCTAGCAAAGGTGCTAAGTGACTGTGCCCATGGTTGTTTTATCCACCAAAGCTACCTAGTAACTGTGCCAACGGGCTGTTTTGCCCATTAAGGTGCTTGGTGACCTTGCCAGCGAGTTATTTTCCCCACTGAGGGTTCTTAAAGACCGAGCCAACGGGCTATTTTACCCACTGAAAGTGCCTAGCGACGTGCCAATGGGCTATTTTAACCATTGAAGGAGTCCAACGGGTAGTTTTCCCCACCGATGGTGCCTAATAATAGTACCAACAGACTGTTTTCCCACAGAAGGTGTCTAGTGACCATGCCAACGGGATTTTTTATCCACCAAATGTGCCCAATGAGCTATTTTCCCACCAAAGGAGCCTAGCGACCGTGCCAATGGGCTATTTGGCCCACGGAGTGTGCTTAGGGACCATGCCAACGTGCTATTTTTCCTACCGATGACACCTAGCCACTATGCCAATAGGCTTGTTTTGCCCATCGAATATACCCAACTAGTTGTTTTTCCACCAAAGGCATCTAGCAAACGTTCCAACGAAGATGCCCACCGATAGTGCCTAGCTACCATGCCGACGGACTGTTTTCCCATCAAAGGTTTGGCAACGTGTTATTTTGCTCACCAAAGGCACTTGGAGACCATGCCAATTGGCTTTTTTACACACCGAAGGTGCCTAATGGGTTGTTTAGCCCACCAATGGTGTCTACCGACCGTGCCAAAAGACTGTTATCCCACGGAAGGTGTGCCAATGGGTTGTTCTTCCCATAAAGGTTCCTAGCAATCATGTCAATGGTTTGTTTTGCCCACCGAAGGTGCCTTTCCCACTAAGGGTGCCTAGTTACCGTGTTAACGGGTTGTTTTGCCCATAGAAGGTGCCCAACTGGTTGTTTTTTCCACTAAAGGTGCCTAACAAATGTGCCAATAGGTTCTTTTTCCTACCGAGGGTGACTAGTGAAAGTGCCAACGAACTGTTTTACCCACCCAAGGTACCCAACGGATTGTTTTGCCTACCGAGGGGGCCTTGCGACTGGGCCAATAGGCTGTTTTCTCACCGAAGGTGCCCAACTGACTTTTTTTCAATCTAAAGGTGCCAAGGGGCTGTTTTGGCCTTCGAAGGTACATAATGACCTTACTAACGGGCTCTTTTGCTCACCTAAGCTGCCTAGCGACTGTGCGAATGAACTATTTTGTCCAGCGACCGTGCTTATGGGTTGTTTTATTCACCAAAGCAGCCTAGCTGTAGCACTCCACTTCCGCAAGACCCGAACCTGACATCATTGATGATATCCGAGTCCATGCCCCGCGAGGGTGGCGTGCTAATGCATTCAATCATTCATAGTCGGTATA
>JAOTAY010020305.1:0-12932 GCA_025629805.1 Erythroxylum baracoense
TATGGGTTAGTATAAGTCTTTGAGCTTAAATGTTATGTTTTTGAGGTATCTTGATGTGTTTGTTAGTGTTTCAGGGCCAACAGTAAAGAACGAAGAAGTTTGGAGACTTTTAGGCCAAAACCACGGCCCACGATCGTGGCACAATAGGCCACGATCATGACAGAGTGGTTTGATCCTGGCCACGATCATGGAACTTGGGCCATGCTCATGACAGAAAGGGGTAGATGCTAGATATGATCGTGGTAGGCAGGGCGATGATAGTGGCCTACATCAAGTAGATGCAAAAATAGGTGAAAATTTCAAGTTTCGAGGAACTTTTCAGACCATTTTGACCCCGGACAAACCCTAGGGCTGCCAAGGTATTTAAGGAACATAAAGAACAAAAAGAGAGAGCTTTTTGCATCAGCCAAATTTTGAAACCCTAGAGAGCTTTCGAGAGATTGAGGAAGAAAATGAAAGAATAAAGGCAAGGAGAAGAAACCTACGCGAAGTACTTCCTGAAATAGGAGGCTTCCTGCTGTTGCTGCCTCCGCCATCCATTTCAATCATATTTTCCAACTTGTTTTCAATTTTATTGATGTTTAAAATTGAGATAGTTGTTGAGAATAGATTCATTGAATGTTAAGATATGCCTATACTCGCCTTCAGGAATTTTGTCTTTAACATTAATGAAAGCTGATTGATTGCATTTTCATTGCGTTATTGTGATTCAGTTTCTACTCTTAATAATCTGGTAACAAACTTAGAGGGCGAACCAAGTGAAAATCATTAAATTAGTCTAACAAGAGTTAGGTAGTTTAATAGATTAAGAATTGAATAAAACTGGTAAAATTGTATAACGAGAGATCATGCATAAGTTTTTGGTAAGTTATTGGACAAATTCAGATCTAATTTAGATTTTAGGTAAATTGTGAATCGAAAGGTTACAATTTCATAATCTAATTAGGGTTTATAAATTAGGGTAAAAGATTATAACTTGAGAGAGAGTAATCCACCCTAGGACCATCTAGACTTGATAATTCAATAAGTTCATAATCAATTAGGTTTTCATTAAGGTCGGATTAAAATCCCCTTTCTCTCAATTGGTAATTCCTAGGTTGATTCTTGATTTAGTTATGTAATTGCTATCTTGTTTATAATTTTGAATTTAATTCTTGACATTGATTGCTTGATTGAATAATTTTCTGCCTTAGTTTGGAATTTTGAGTTATTATGAATTTAAGTTGAGCCTTAGATTTTAGGATTAAATTACTCCTCCTTATGGGATCGATATCTTAGGTACGACGCGAACGACCCTTGCGCTTGCGGTATTATTGAGGTTAAAAATATTAAAACTTTGTCATATAAGAACCTACGATTAAGTTTTTGGCACCGTTATTGGGGAGCGATTAGTTTAGTTCTTTAGTCTACAGATGTTTCACTATCTTTTGTTTTAAAAAAATTGGGGCATAAAGTGAAGACACATCAAGACATCTTAAAATGAGAATGAGATATCTGAAGAGTTGAATGTTAAGAAAAGATAAAAAGAATGATCACGGAGGATTTATGTTATAAGGAGCAAGGGACGCTTATGGAGTTCAAGGAGCCCCAATTTGGTTGGAGAAATCATCATCCTTATATGAACTTGTGCACTTCGGGGTGGCAGGCCCACCCATATTTCTATTGGTCCAATAATGCAAGTACTCACATGGGACATCAAGACCTATTTGAATTTCAACATAATGAGTCTAGTTCATGGGATTCTAAGTTCGACAAGATCCTAGATAAGCTCACAGACATGGAAGAGGGTCAAAGGGGACTAGAAGAGCAAATTGAGCAAGTAATAGAAAATCATGTCTTATCTATTCATAACCTAGAGACTTAAGTGACCCAACTTTCCCATAAATTTTGTAAGAGAAGTGTGGAAAACTCTCTAAGTAATATGGAAATAGATCAAAGAGAGTAATATGAGGCTATCACACCTAAGAATGGGGGAGAGCCAGAAGGATCAGTGGAAAATCAAACTGAACTCCACCTTATTGAAGACCAAGAGATGAAGAAACAGGATGAAGAAAAGGATGAAAACCCCTCATATTATCCACCAGATCTTGGTATACAATGCATGAACATTGAAAAATTTTGGGTTGATGTAAATGGAAGGAACCTTATCCTTCAGATTAATGATGAACAAGTGACATTCAACATGAATGATGTATTTAAAAATTCAAAAGATAGTTAGCTTATTCAGGATAATTGATATGCTCAAATCCTCAAAAGAGCATGAGGATGAAGAACAGTTGACAACGGACATCAATTTTTAAGAAGTTATGAAAGTCTCTATTCATGAAGCAAAAGAAGAAGAAGAAAAGGGAGTGACTAAGGAAGAACAAGAGTAGCTCACCCTTTTACCAAGAAAACTACCAGCCTTAATAGACGATTCAGGGAGTTTCGTTATTCCCTATTTTATTGACAGTTTGTTAGTGAAAAGGATATTACTGAAATTAATTAGTTTTCATAATTTTATCAATATTGTCCTTTTGATAATTTTGAAATTTGTAGCTTACTCATAGGCTACAAAATTGAGGTTGAATGACAAGGGTGGAAGCAAGTCACTCATAATTAATCTTGGATGAGTTTTAAAGGATAAAGGTTAAGCTAATGACCATAAATTAACACGTTCAGTAATTAGATTTAAATTTCTGAGTGGTTAGGTTTGTTTTAAATTCTAAACTAAGTTTTGAATGATTTGGAATGGTTTAGATTGCTAATTCTTTTACTCTCTTGAATCACTTTTAAGATAGGGAAACACCCTCGATGTCAAGTAGATTTGATCTCAACAATATCGTCATCACCACCTCCATCAACATAAACTGTTTCATGTTCTAACACTTTTCTTTTCACTTTTATTAGTATTTTCTTTTTATGTATTTCGTATATTGTGTTTTATTTCCCCTGGTGTCCGTGTACCATTCTCACATTGAGGACAAAGTGTTGTTAAAGTGTAAGGAGGGGTTATGTGTTTTATTTTTATGTGATTTTTGCATATTATATGATAGTTATTAGGTTGCGTTGTGTGAATTGTTTGAATGTGTCAATGGCTTAGATGGATTGAAATTTATTTAATTTTAAACATAGTCTATTAGGTTGTGAATAATTATTAGCTTGCGAAATTCATAAATTAAGGGTCTTTGGATAAATATATAGCTTAATTAGGATTTAATGTAAGTTTAGCACCCTCTAGATTGTCACATTCATTCATAATTTGAGGCTATCAACTTAAGTAGCTTTACTAGTATTTTTCATATAAATGAGTAGCGAAAACAACAAAGTAGGCAATAAAAAAATAAAAAATTGTGTTTATTAAATAAATAACTATTTTGCTCACCTTCGGGTTATGAATAAAGTTAATAGCCAGTTGAAAACATGCTATAGCTGAGTAACTAGATCAACACGCATCACAAATGTATGGCTTCACATCAAAAAGCTATAATGATGATTCAACCAAGCTGTTTAATAAAAAATGACTTAATCAAGTAACTAGATTGACATTCATCACTAATGTTTACCTTCGAGTAAAAGACTAAGTCCTTGTTTAAATAAATAAAGGAAAAAAAAGGTGTGTTCTTAATAAAAACCTACCAGACTTGTAATAAGCTTGAGTTTTTATGAAAATACACTTAGGAACCGTTATAGAGTCTGATGGGCCAAAGAATTGTTAATGTATGTGCGCAATTAAAAAGGGTAAATAAATTAACACTTGGATCTCGATTAAATTTTATATTTTGTTCAAAGCCCTAGACTTAGATTTTGCATGTTAATGATTTGATATAACTTATATGACTGTGTTTAAGATTAAATTTATTTCATGAAGTTGAAGCCATTGCCTCATTATTACATTATGTGTTGTGTGTTTGGTATATGTTTGTTGTATTCTTTGCTTGAGGACAATAAAATGTTTAAGTATAGGGATGTATTCCATCATATTTTAGGGTTCACTTTGTTAGGTATTTAGTGTTAATTTGAGTGTTTAGTATGTGTTTAGGTTAAAATTGTGTTAAGTGTTTTTATGGGTTAGTAAAAGTCTTTAAGCTTCAATGTTATGTTTTTGAGGTACTTTGATGTGTTTGTTAGTGTTTCAGGGCCAACGGTGAAGAACAGAGAAGTTTTAGAGACTTTCGGGCTAAAACCATGACCCACAATTGTAACAGAGAGATATGATAGAAAGGGGTAGATACTGGCGACATTCATGGTAGTCAGGACCATAATCATGGCCTGCATCGGGCAGATGTGAAAATAGATGAAAACATCAAGTTTTGAGGAAGTTTTTAGACTGTTTTGACCCTGGACAAACCCTAGTGCTACCAAGGTATTTAAGGAACAAAAAGAATAGAAAGATAGAGCTTTTTGCATCAGCCAAATTTTGAAACCATAGAGAGCTTTCAAGAGATTGAGGAAGGAAACGAAGGAAGAGAGACACGGAGAAGAAGCCTACGTGAAGTATTTCCCGAAACAGGAGATTTCCTGCTGTTGTTGCCTCCACCATCCATTCCGTTCATATTTTCCAACTTGGTTTCAATTTTATTGATGTATAGAATTGAGATAGTTGTTGAGAATATATTCATTCAATGTTGAGAGATGTCTATACTCACCGTCGGGAATTTTGTCTTTAATATTAATGAAAGTTAGTTGATTTCATTTTTATTGGGTTATTTGTGATTCAATTTCTGCTCTTAATGATTTGGTAACAAACTGAGAGGGTGAACCAAGTGAAAATCATTAAATTGGGCATATGAGAGTTAGTAGTTTAATAGATTAAGAATTGAATCAAACTAGTAAAATTGTGTAACGATAGCTCGAGCATAGGTTTTCGATAGGTTATTGGACAAATTCAGATCTAGTATAGGTTTTGGGTAAATTTTGAATCGAGAGGTTACAATTACATAATCTAATTAGGGTTAAAGAATATAACTTGAAAGAGAGTGATTCACCTTAGGACCGTCTAGACTCAGTAATTCAATAAGTTGATAATTAATTAGGTTTTCATTAAGGTTGGATTAAAATCCCTTTTCTCTCAATTGGTAGTTCCTAGGTTGATTTTTAATTTGGTTGTGCAATTTCTATCTTGTTTATAATTTCGAATTTAATTCTTGACATTGATTGCTTGATTGAATAATTTTATGACTTATTTTGTTATTTTGAGTTATTGCAAATTTGAGTTAAGCCTTAGATTTTAGGTTTAAATTACTCCTCCTCATAAGATCGACACCATAGTTACTACGTGAACGACCCGTGCGCTTGCGATATTATTGAGGTTAAAAATATTAAAACTTTGTCATATAGTGAAATGCGATTAGTAAAATTCTCTTAGCGTAAGGAATGTGATGATATAAGAGTAGTTGGTATAAGCCTTTTTAGCTAAGTACTTCCTCTGGACAAAGAACACAAGGACCATTAAGGAGATAACAAATTTTCAGTAAATTAAAGGAGAATCATTATACAAAGTGTGGGAAAGATTGAAGGAGTTATAAAAAAGCTTCCCACATCATAACTTACCCAAGGAGTTCCTATTACAAACCTTCTATAATTGCAAACAGTAACTTTTTATGGATGCTGGAGAGAAGAAAATTTCAACTAACCTTCAAATATGGAAAGGGCATGTATATTCTTGATTCAGTGAAATCATTATAGGATAAAGTAGCAAACCTAAACATGTAAATAAATAACCAAAAATCCAATTATTCTGGCCTATTAAAAGAGATACGACATGGATGTAAACTGTGCAATCAAGAAGGCCATGTTACAGATAATTGCTTTCTAAGAGAGAGCAATAATATGGAACGACTCAATTTTATAGGAGCATAACTAAGTTGAGCTGGTAATAATCCTTTCTTTGATAATTTTAATCCTGTGTGGTAGATCCACCTAAATTTCTCTTGGTATAATAATGCAGGAAATCAAATAAGAGTACAAAGCCCACTAAAATTTCAGCAAGATAATCTCGGTTCTTTATAATCAAAGATGGACAAGCTAATGGATGTACTAAAATCCAAGTTCATCAACCAAGATGAGAGTCAGAAGAGGATGGAAGTCAAATTTGACCAAACAATAAAGAATCATATGTCTTTCATTTATAGTTTAGATGTTCAACTAGGGTAGCTTGTAAATGCATTGTCTACATAAAGTGTGGAGAGTTTCCAAAATAATATGATGGCTAATCCAAGGGATCAAGTGAAGTCCATCACACTCAAATGTGGTAAAAAGTTGGAAGAACCATCCGAGAAGAAAGTTAAACCCTTCCAAGAAGGAAGCTAAAAGAAGGTGGATAAGAAGGAAGATAAGAAATTCCCTACCTCTTCCATGTGTTCCAAAGATCCTATTCTCACAAAAGCTGAAAAAGAATCAAATAGATGTGTAATTTTTAGAATTTTAAATTAACTTATCCTTTGTAGAAGCTTTGAAGAACATGCCCAAGTATGTGAAGTTTATTAAAAATAACCTGTAAAAAAAGCAGACTTAGGAGGATAATCAAACAGTCTCCTTGACAAAGAGTTGTAGCTCTATAATTACTAGCCATATGCCCTCAAAATTGAAAGATCTAGGGAGTCTTACTCTACCCTATGTAGTTGGTAATTCATAATTTTCTAAATGTTTATGTGAATAAGTTACAAGTATTAATCTTATTCCTTTGTTTATTTTTAGAAAATTGGAGCTAGGAGATATAAAGCCAACATCTATGCTCAGTCAGTTGGTAGATCAATCAATAAAAAACTATTTGGTTTAGTAGAGGGTGTGCCAGCCAAGGTAGAAAAGTTTATTATTCTTGTGGATTTCTTAGTTTTGGACTTTTAAGAGGATCAAAACTTTCTATTAATTTTTGGTAAACCAATCATGAATGTTGAAAGATCATTAGTGGGTGTACATGAAAGAAAAATAATTATTCGAATAGGTGATGAATAGATTGCTTTAAACATAAGTAAGGTATTGAAGAATCCAAAGGAGGACAACTTTTGCAGGAAAATTGATATAGTAAATGAGTTTGTAAAAGAGTAAGAGGAGAAGCACAAAGATGACGTTGATGTTAAGGATGTAGAAGGTGATGGAAATTTGGAAAAGGAGGATGAGTTGGGTGAAAAATCAAAGCAAGAAATTTTAGTAAGGATAAAAAGCACCTATATCACCCTTCATTAAGAAACCACCCACTCTAGAGTTGAAAATCTTACCCACACACCATAGAGATACCTTTTTGTGAGGGTCATACTCCACCCATCATAATTTTAAACAAGCTAGACAGAGAACAAGAAAAGAAAGTGGTTAAAAAAATTAAAAATAAGACGAGAGCTATGGGATGGCAAATCTCAAATATAAGAGGCATAAGTCCTAATGTAATGATGCATAGGATCAACTTTAATGAAGGTTGTAAGGTTATGAGGGAGGGACAAAGTAGGATAAACCTTTATATAAAAAAGTGTTCAAGAAGGAATTGGTAAAGCTCTTACATTGAAGTATGATTTATCTTATTTTGGATAGGGAATGGATTAGTCCAGTATAATAAGTGCCTAAGAAAAAATGGATGATAGTGTTGGAAAGTAAAAAAGGTGAGTTGATATCTATTCGAACAATCACAGGTTGGAGGGTATACATTGATTTATATAGTGATTTAAAGAAACTTTTTTTTAATTACGTTATACAAGTGTTATTATTAACATTTTAGTGTTTTAATATTCGTTTTCTATTTTATTTTATTTTTCAAGTGTTGTCCAAGGAATCTTTTAATTTGGAATCATAGGAGGATAGGTAGATGTCATGGATGATGAATTGCTTTCTTTTTCTATCTATAATATGTTCATTACTCTATTTTTCTTAGTAACGTCCACAATTATAATTTATAATGATTGATAAATTAAAAACTTTCAATTGTTTTTTTATCCTCAATTATCTTTCGGGAGTATATTTATATACTTGTTCATAATCACTGTTTAAATAGATACATTTTGTTGGAAAATGGAGATTATAACAAACAATCTAGTTTACTAATTGTGAAATGTTTAATCGCTCGACTATATCAAAAAAATCATTTTCTTTTTTCTAGAAAGAATTCCAATAAAAATCAATTTCTTAGGTACAACGAGAATTTGTATCCTTAAATGATATCAAAGCGGTTTGCTGTTGTTGTGGAAATTACATTTTCCTTCCAATTAGTATCTTCTTTAGACATGTCAAAAAGAGTAAAATCTGATAATTTACGATCAATTCACTCACTATTTCCCTTTATAGAGGATAAATTTCCACATTTAAATTATGTATCAGATGGATTCGTACCTTATCCCATCCATCTAGAAAAATTAGTTCAAATCCTTCGCTACGAGGTCAAAGATCCCTCTTCTTTGCATTTATTACGACTTTTTGTTTATCCAGTTTGGCATTGGAATAGTCTTATGATTCCAAAAAATTGGAAATCCATTTTTTAAAAAAGTACGCCAAGATTCTTCTTCTTCCTATATAATTCTTATATATATGAATACGAATTAATATTCTTTTTTCTCCGTAACCCAGCCTTACATTGACTAATAAAAATCACTTTATTTTTCCATTTATGGATTAAATGATTAAGAGAGTGGCTATACAGACATTCTATTATTTCCTTGATGGATTTCAGGATACAACCATATTTTTATCCATCTAGAAGACCAAGAGAAGATCACTTTCACATATCCTTATGGAACATTTACTTATAGATAGATTTTTGTGGGCTTTGCAATGCACCAATAGCTTTTCAAAGGTGCATGTCTTTACTAATATGATAGAGAATAGTTTAGAAATTTTTATGGATGATTTTTTGATCTTTGGAGACTCCTTTATTTGATCATTGTTTGAAAATTTTAGATAGAGTTCTTCAAATATATGAGGAATCAGATTGGATTTTAAATTAGGAGAAATGCCAATTTATGATGCAAGCGAGTGTAGTTTTAGAACATAAAATATGGTGACAAAGTATAGAAGTGGATATAGCTATAATAAAGGTCAATGAGAAGCTTCGACCAACCAAATAATGTCAAAGGAATACATGCATGTTTTAGGATCTACAAGATTATATTATTTATTTATTAAGGATTCTCTCTTACAACTAGACCTCCTAACTAATTTGTTACTTAAGAATGTATCGTTAAATTTTGAGGATAAAAGTTGGAATGCTTTAATAGGTTAAAAGAGGCACTCATTTCAGCACCTATATTGACATTGCTAGATTAATCTTTACCATTCAAGGTTTTGTGCAATGCTAGTGATCAAGTAGTAGGAAGTGTGCTGGGGTAATAGAAAAACAGAAGGTTACAAGTTATCTACTATGCAAGTAAGATCTTTTTAGGAGACCAATCGAACTACATAAATACTAAAAGGGAGTTTCTAGTAGTGGTATTCATGTGTAATAAGTTCTAGTCGTATCATTTAGGGTCTAAGGTGATAATTTATTTAGATCATATGATGTTGAGATACCTTTTCACCACGAAAGATACAAAGTTGAGACTTATCAATTTTTTTTTACTTCTACATAATTTGACATAAAGATTAGAGACAAGAAGGGAGAAAAAAATTTGGTGACTAATTACCTATCATATCGTAAAGGAGGGGAGGTGAAATAAGGTAAATAAATCAATATGCAATTCCTTGATAAATCTCCTATTTGTTCTATGGTATATTGATATAGAAAATTATGTTGTAGGTGGTATCCTTCTTCTTGATTTATCTTATAACAAAGAAAAAAGTTTTTGTATGAGTGTACTATTTATGGGATGAACTAATATTGTATAAAATTTATACTAATGGGATAATTAGGAGATGTGTTCTATAAGAGGAGATGTTAAAATACTAACATATTGTCATAATTCCACTTATGTAGTGCATTATCGAGCAAACAAGATGATAACTTGAATATTGGAATGTGGATTCTATTAACCTAACTTGTTCAAGGATGCTTATGGGTACATGATGCAATATGATAGGAGTACAAGAGTGGAAGTATTTCAAGGAGAGACAAGATTCCTCTTTCTAACATCTTAGAACCTAAAGTCATTGATATATGGGTATTAGATTTCATAAGACCTTTTTCATAAGACCTTTCCCATCTTCCATAAGGAACACATATATACTAGTGGGAGTATATTATGGCTCGAGATGGGCTAAAACAATGGCAACTCTAACTAATGATGGTATAGTGGGAAAAACATTCATTAAAAAGATATCTAGTAGATTTGAAGTTCTGAAAGCGATCATAAGTAATGGAGGAGCCCATTTTTGCAATAAATATTTTGAAATACTTCTTAAGAGGTATATAGTCTACCATTGAGTGGCCACACCCTATCATCCACAAACAAGTAGCCAAATGGAGGTTGTTAATCAATAGCTAAAGATAATCTCAAAAAAGATAGTTAATGGTTTGAGGAAAGATTGGGCATTGAAGCTTAATGATGAACTATAGGCATATAGAACTGCCTTTAAAACACATATTAGTACAACACTATTAAAACTTGTTTATGAAAAAAACTATCACTTACCCTTGTAGTTGGATCATAGGCCATATTGGGAGGCATTAAATTTTTATTTAAAGATAGCTAGTGAGAAGAGACTCGTAGAATTGAATGAAATATAAGAGTTAAGATTTGATGCTCATGAGAATTCCAAGTTGTATTAAGGAAAAACTAAAACGATGTTATGATTTTCATATTAAGAAGAAGGAATTCAAGATAAGAGATGTAGTTTTTCTATTCAATTCAAGATTAAATTTGTTTTAGGGAAAGCTCAAGTTATGTTGGAGTGGTCCTTTTAAAGTAACGTAAGTGTTCAAGCATGGAGCTTTAGAATTCGAGAATGATAAAAAGGATAAATTTATGGTTAATGGCTATAGATGTAAACTATACTTCGTATGAGTATATTCACATAAAGGTAAGTAGTTTCTTTCCTTTATAAGTTGAAATGATCAAGTTAGAGACCTTAAAATTAGAATGTTATGTTTTAGAAAAGCTTTTATGGTTTTTTGTACGTTTTGTGCATTATTTTTATGATTTTTGAGTGAGTTTGATTAATAGATGTTCATAGTATAAAGTGTGTCAAATTATTGGAGAAAATGTTCATAAGGGGTGCACAATCATGTAAATTGAAGCAACTCATCTTCTCTCAATATCGTGCATTTTTACATGATCATGACAATGAAGTTACCAACATAGCTTATATGATTGTGACATGTGCATAATTGTGCAAACTTGATTTTTTTACCCATAAGCCCTAGCCTATTTATTTAGTTCTTTCTCCTTTCTTGATCCCCTCACCTCTTCTCTCTTAAGTTGGCACCCTACCCCTTTTTCACTTGTTTTCACTTGATTTTCAAACAAACTCCACATTTTCTTCCATTTTTCCTCCAATTTTACATAACTAACTTCTAGATATAGTGATTCCTTCACTAGAACTTGATTTTCCTAGGTGTTGGACAATATATTTCTACTACAATTTCCTACATTTTTCCATTTGTTTGGTGTTATTTTGCAGGTTTTCATATGGAAGATGGCACCTAAAGTGACATAACTCACTTAAAGGTCTAACCACAAGGGAAAAGTGATGGTTGCTAAAAGTGGTGCATGTGATTTGGCAATGGATTTTGGAGTCCCATTTCCAATCTTCTCATAAGAAAGAGGTGAGAAATTCCAAAAAATCAGCTTTAAAATTGTTGTTACACCTTGTTATCTTTATTTTTAAATTTTAAATAATTAGGGTTAAAAGAAAAAGTATAATCTTTAAGTACTAGAATCAATTGGGAAAAGTTCATTCATTATGATTATGTTGTGTATAACGAACATACCCTAGAATTCTATACTACCCTTAGTCATTAGCTAAACAAGTTAAACAATTTTTTTAAGATTAAAAAAGGGAACCATGCAACTTAAATAATAATGTTATAGAGGATACTTTTGGATTCTCCAAAACCAAAATGATAGAATCCCATAAAGATTTTCAAGCAAGCATATATTTAAAGAAATTAACAGGGCAAGAAGTGTTTAAACCTTAAAATGCACCAAATAATCTAATTAAGACACCAGAACATTCATTGCCGTATAAGTTCATATGCCACACCATTTTTCAAAAACTCAAAGCAATAAGTTTTTTTAAAAGAATTTTTTTTCCTTTGGTGTATGGATAATAAAATTAAGGTTAACACTTCTTTCACATAATAGTTACTTGAATAACTAAAAAGATTAGCTATTTAGATATGGGATTTTTGGTACTATATTGGCTCAATATCATGATGTTAATGTTAATGGACTAAACTCTACTCCTTATGAGTTTTTCAATAATACATACTTAACGAGGCAAAAATCATAAAGTCCTATAGTATGAAACTTTGCAATCCAAGCACTTAATTTTTTGTTAAGTGTAAGAGAGGACATGTAACATCAAATTCAGTCCCACAACAGTAGCATCTTGAGGTGTAACACTCCACTCCCGCTGGACCCGAACCCGATATCGACGGTGATATTCGAGTCCGTGCCCCGCGAGGGTGGTCTGTCACATCACTAAACAATCAAACAGTTGGTATTTTTTTTTAAAACACAAACATAAAGTACAACAATTCGATAATCAAAACATTCCACTTTGTTTTAGAACCATTTGATACAAACAATGTAATCAAAGAAACTTTTATTAGCCACTTGGGCCCATTTCGAATTACAAAATACAATCATTTCAAATTTCCCAAAATTATTACAAGCTGTAATATTTGATTACAAATAATACAATATTTTTGCGAAAAATACATTCAGTGACAAATAAAGAAAAATAATGCAGACGCGAACTGATCCCGACCTCTTCTTTCTCTCATATGCAACAGATATACTCCCGTTGCCTAATGGGGTATTCTTCTGAGTCCTGAAAAATAATTGCAAATTTTGGGTGAGTTTTGCGAACTC
>JAOTAY010020306.1:0-12931 GCA_025629805.1 Erythroxylum baracoense
AAATAAGGTTCTTATGTGATAAGAAATGTATTATTTTGATGAAAATAACATGCTTAATGCATGTGCTTGAAATTAGGATTCTGGAAAATTTTCAAGCATCGAATCGGTCTCTTTAGTGTCTAGTAGGTTAACTTATTTATCTTGATGATTTTGGCCATCAAGATAATTTTGGATAGTGCCGAAATTGATTAGATAAATTTGAGATGACCTAGGGATATTATAGAGGACTAATTAGTGTACGAAAATTTTGGAAACTCTAGGGACTAATTTAGAATTAATCCAAGTAGAGCATAGCATTTCTAGTGTGATTAGATAAAGGCATATAAAATAGGATTAAAGTGTTTAATCTGGACATCAAAATAATTGAATTTTAGGATTCCTAATCGAATCATATTCATAATTCGGATTAGCCACTAGTACCCCATTAGGTTCAAGAGTTGAATTGAATCACGAACTTTAGATGCATACTCAAGTCACAACCTAAATTTAAACCTTCTTTGTGTGATACATACATTAGATGCATTTTAAGGGTAGTTATGGACATAGGCTCAATTTAATTGAGTTATCCATAATCTAAATATATATGTGATATAAATAATCAAGATCATCCAAGAATTGATGAGACCAAAGGACAAATCCCTCAACCAAAATATTAGGGCTTATGTCTTCCATTGATATGGCAAGAATCAGAGTTCTTTTAGAGTTGAGTTGTTGGGCAAACCCAAGCCCGCACTACACGAATATGCTCAAACCATGGAAATTAGATTTCTGGATTAATGGGTTGGTCCTAACTAGAAGTGTTGATTTCTTGGGCAAATCCAAGGTCAACGTGGATAGAGGCGAAGTTGGGTTATATACATGGGTTGTATATAAATCAAGAATTGATAACCCAATGAGTGTGCTAAATCAACAGTTGATGGCACAAGTTGATAGTTGCATAATTGAATGCAATTGGTATGAATGATACCTACCAATTAACCTAAGGTGGCTTGTTGGGCAAACCCAAGGTCATTCTTGGTGATATCAGATATTGACCCATTAAGAAAACTATAAGTTTTCTTGAATTTGTAGTAAAGGCTATATATTTGAATAAGAATAATGGGACCTATAATGCATATTATTAAAGTCCTTATAGATATGTATTAAGTGTACATTCTAACAATTTCTCTCGTTCTTCTAGGTTATCAAATTGTACGATGGCTTCTAGTGTGAACCCATGCTCCCTATTAGATTCCAACAAACTCACAGGACCAAACCTTTTTTAAATGGCTACGAAATTTAAGAATTGTTCTCAAATCCAAAAAACTAGGATATATCCTAGATGAACCACTTCCCGATCCCCCTACTGCCAATGCATCTAATGAAGAACAAAGAGCTTACAAGAAGCTACTAGATGATAATGAGTTGGTTAATTGTATAATGTCAGCCTCTATGTCACCAGAACTGCAAAAGCAACATGAGGCTATGGATGCTAATACCATAGTCTACCATTTGAGGCAACTGCTTGATGAGCAAGCTCGGTATAAAAGGTTTGAGACCTTGAGGTTGCTTTTCCATTCAAAGATGGTTGAGGGATCATCTCCGGTGCACTATGCGCTGAAGATGAATGGCTACATTAAGAGATTTATCCAATTTGGGTTTCATTATAGATCATGAATTGAGTATAGACTTAATTCTGACTGGTTTGATTGAAAGAAGAACGAAAAGAAGAAGAAGAAGTCCAAAAGGCCAGTGGGAGGTGTAGCTAAGAAGAAGGCAAAGGAGACAACACCAAAGGGGATATGCTTCCATTGCAACAAGAGGAACTGCAAAGCTTATCTGAAGTCGCTGAAGCAGAAGAAAGCACTAGATGCCCCACCATCAACCTCAAGTAAGATTTTTGTCATTGAGGTTAATACTATTTCTGATCATAATATTTGGATATTAGATACCGATGTGGCTCACACATATGTGTTGATATGCAGGGTCTTAGGGATAGTAGACTGCTCAAGATGGGAGAGATGGACCTACGTGTGGGAAATGGAGCAAGAGTTGCTGCATTAGCTGTAGGGACAGTTGTTTTGTATCTTCCTAGTGGGCTAGAGTTAATTTTGGAAAATTGCTATTATATACAATGTGACTAAAAACATTGTATTTGTTTCATGTCTTAATAAAACGAGATTTCATTTAACTTTTTCAAACAATTGTTTTTAATTAAGTTGAATGAAATGTTGTATGGTACTGCTACATTATGCAATGGAATTTACATATTAGATATGTCTAATCCAATCTTAACTATTAATGACAATAAAAGACAAAAACAAGATCACCTAAAATCATCTTACTTATAGAATTGTCGACTTGGCCATATAATTGAGAAACGCATGATTAAGGTACATACGAATGGTAGCTTAGGGTCATTTGATTATGAATCCTATGACATATGTGAAATCTTACTTATTAGTCAAGATGACTAAATTACGTTTTAAAAGAAAAGGTGAACGAATGAATGGGTTATTAGACCTAATACATTCTGATGTATGTGGTCCGATGTCCATTCATGCCAAAGGTGGTTTTTTGTACTTCATTACTTTTATCGATGATTATTCACGATATGGGTATGTGTATCTAATGAGATACAAGTTTGAAGTGTTTGAAATGTTTAAACAATTTAGACATGAAGTTGAGAAATAACTCGATAAAAGTATTAAGACACTTTGATCAGATCGAGGTGGTGAATACTTAAACGAGGAATTTCTATCTTATCTTGAAGATAATGGGATAGTATCCTAATGGACTCCACCTTACACACCACAACATAATGGTGTGGCTGAAAGGAGCAACCGAACCTTGTTAGACATGGTAAGGTCGATGATGGGCTTAGTAGATCTACTAAAATCCTTTTAGGGCTATGCACTCAAGACTGCTATTTATATGACAAATAGAGTCCCTTCAAAGGCAGTTGAAGTTACTCCAAATAGATATGGACTAACAAAAGGCCCTATTTTTCTTATATGAAAGTTTGGGGTTGTCTAGCTTATGTGAAGCGAATTCAATCAGACAAGCTTAAAGTGAAGTCTGATAAATGTCTGTTTATAAGATATCCTAAAGATACAATTGGATATCAATTCTATAATGCATTAAAGCAAAAGGTGTTTGTCTCAAAGAATGTTGTCCTTTTAGAGAAAGAGTTTCTCATAGTGGGAGAAAAATTAAACTTGATGAAGTTCGTGCTGCTCAAACAAATGCAAATCAATTGTGTGAACCTGAAATTGTTGTTTATAAAGATGAGACAATAGTTGAACCTTCTAACACATAAAATGTTCATAGGTCAAGTAGGATACGTAATGTTCCAGAGAGATATGAATTTCTCGTAAGCGAATAAAATGACGTGTTACTCATAGAGGACGATAAGCCTACAACCTATAAAGAGGCTCTGAAGAGTTCAGAATCTGAAAAATGACTTCAAGCCATAAATTTTGAAATGAATTCCAAGTATGGACTTTGGTTGACCCTTTAGAAGGTTTAAAACCCATAGGATGCAAGTGGATTTTTAAGAAGAAAATCGACATGGAAGGTAATGTGATTACCTATAAAGCGAGGCTAGTCGTTAAAGGTTATCATAAAAGACAAGGATTTGACTATGACAGGACCTTTATCCCTATAACTATGCTTAAATCCATTAGAATACTCCTAGCCATTGCTGCTTATTATGATTCTGAAATATGACAGATGGATGTGAAGATAGCTTTCCTGAATGGAAACCTAGTTAAGGATGTATATATGATACAACCTGAGGGCTTCATATCCAGAGATGGCAAAAAGGTATGCAAGCTTCAAAAGTCCATTTATGGATTGAAGCAAGCATCTAGCAGTTGGAACATTCAATTTGATGAGACAATCAAAGAGTTTGGTTTGTCACAAAATCCTGATGAACATTGTGTGTACAAGAAGTTTAGTATGAGTGCTATCATATTCCTTGTGTTATATGTGGATGACATATTACTAATAAGAAATGATGTCTCAAGTTTGCAATCAGTCAAAGTTTGGTTGTCCCAGAGTTTTTCCATGAAAGACCTTAGAGAAGCTACTTACATATCGGGAATAAAGATCTATAGAGATAGATTAAGGAAGTTGCTAGGTCTTTCACAATCAACATACATAGACAAAGTGCTAAGTAGGTTAAGCATAGAGTAGTCTAAGAGAGGGTTTCTTCCTATGACTTATGGGATAAAACTCTCAAAATCTATGTGTCCTAATTCGCAAGATGAGAGGACTCGCATGAGAATGATCTCGTATGCTTCGGCAGTAGGATCAATCATGTGTGCTATGTTATGTACAAGACCTGATATATCGTATGCTCTAAGTGTTCCAAGCAGATACCAATTGGATCCTAGTGAGGGTCACTAAGTGGTTGTTAAGAATATCCTAAAGTACTTGAGAAGGACTAAGGATGTATTCTTAATATGTGGAAATAGAGATCTCGTAGTGAGAGGGCATACAGATGCCAATTTTCAATATGACCAAGATGACTCTAAATCCCAGTCAGGTTATGTTTTCACATTGAATGGTGGAGCAGTCAGTTGGAAGAGTTTGAAACAAGAGATGACTGCATATTCGACGATCGAGCCAGAGTACATTGCAGCTATGGAAGTAGTAAAAGAAGTTATTTAGATCAAGAAGTTTGTCATAGTAGACCTAATATTGTTGTACTGTGACAACAATGGGGCTATTGCTTAAGCCAAAGAACTCAGGTCTCATCAAACGTCTAAGCACACACTTAGGAGATATCACCTGATCAGGGAGATAATTGATAGAGGTGACGTGAAGATAGACAGAGTGCCCACTGATCAGAACATCGCTGATCCTTTGACTAAACCACTTCCTCAGACAAAATTTGATTCTTGTGTACTCGCCTATGGTATTAAATACAAAGGCGATTGACTTTAGTGCAAGTGGGAGATTGTTAGAGTAGTGCTCTAAAGGTAATCACCTTTAGCACTTTTATACAAACTTTATTTTGATTAATAAAGCAAATAGGAATTTTTTCATTTATATATATATGAATTGATATTGATCTTAAATCAAATTAATGAAGTACATGATACAAAATAGCAAGGCCACGATTGTGACAGAGGCCCCAAAATGATATATAAGTGAGTTCTTCACTTATGTATACGAACAAATTTCACTTCTTACATACTTAAGTGATAGAGAAAGGGTTCTAGAGAGAGTGAGAAGCTTTCTTGAGCTATCTCCTTGCAATTTATGCAAATGTTGTACAAATCAACATGCATGCAAGATAGCCTTGATCTATCTTCTATCATATTGAATATCTACTTAAATTCATCAAGTTTGGTGTTCTAAAACTGTTACACATTGTTTCATCTTCCTTCTTTACATGTTATTGGGTGATCGAGGAAGGGTTTGGTGTTTGCAATAACCCAAAAAAGGAGAAGAAACGCAAGGTAAAAAGTTTTGTTATTTCATGTTCTTAACATGTCCTTGCATGCATATGAGATTCTGTGGTTTCCAGGTTGTCATGGTGTTGGAATCTTGATTTTAACACTTCTGCTGCATTTGCATGCATATGATGCATACAACCATGGCTAACCCAACATATAATAGGGATGGAAAGAAGTATCCTAATTGAATTCTAAGCCTTTAAGTGAATCTGACATTAGGCATGATCTTGCCTTATCCACTGTAGTAATTTGTCGTCTTTTTCCAAAATTTGTGATTTTCACCAATAATGCTCCAATTTGATGCAATCTCCACTTTTCATCTCCTAAAACAAAACAAACATTAATTTTCCTATTTATGCACCAAAATATATCCAAAAAATAGATCTTTTTAATTAATATAACAAAATAACATCTTATCAATGAACTAGTCAGCACTATTCAAAATTGAGACTTGCACTTTTCCCAGTTTAATACATATACTATTCTACCATTATAGTATGCTTATGATTGGATACAAAAAAATCAATCTATGCTTAGAAATTTCATGGACTCCTATAAATTATAGGCTATGATTCTAGTCTCTAGTAACCCCAAAATGATAGGCTTTTTCATTTATGCCCATAATGTTCTAAAATAACATAGCTAGATTAAGTGAGGTATGGGGCTTCCAACCCTTTATGATTTTTCTTCTCTTTCTCCCTAATTTGCTACTGAAAGCTAGACACAATTGTTCAATCAACTCCACATTCAAGTTGGATTCTAAAGTTTCCTGATTTTGATCTTTCACTTGATGCTCAGTGCTAGTAAGATTAGTTTCTAATCTTCCATTATTTCCCATTTCAATATGTTTTCCTCCAACTTCTCCATCTTTGTCCTTTTTGTTTTCCAGAGTCTCATACCTTCAGTTAAGTCTGCAAAGGATCGGGCCAATTAGTTGGTAGAATCTCCCCACTATTTTCTAGTGATTAAGAAATTGATTCCTCCATAAGCCACATTAACTCATAATAGTCCTCATATAGTGAATATTTTGCCTATAGGTTTCCAAAATTTATTATCAAGCTAAAGTCTCAAATTGAAAGTGAACCGAATTTTTTATTTAACCATTTCTCCATCTTTATTCAATTTCATCACAAGAAGTGTTTCAAAGAGCTTATTATTGGATTTCACTTCTATACAAACTCTTTCATATCATATCTTTTTAAGTCTAGCAATAGGTTAATTAAAAGCTAGTAACTTACTGATAGTTGTGATTTGCATTATGTTTTAGGGTTCAATTTGTTAGGTATTTAGTGTTAACTTAAGTGTTTAGTGTGTATTTATGTTTTAATTATGTTAGTTTATGTGTTGAAGTGTTTTTATGGGTTAGTATGAGTCTTTAAGCTTAAATGTTATATTTTTGAGGTACCTTAATGTGTTTGTTAATGTTTCAAGGTAAACGGCGAAGAACAGGAAAGTTTCGAAGAGTTTTGGGCTAAAAACATGACCCACGATCATGGCACAACAGGCCACGATGGTGACAGAAAGAGGTGAGCCAACAGGACCCATGTCACGATCATGCACTTTGGGCCACGATCATGGCCCAGACACAAAAATAGCTAAAAACATTAAATTTTGCGGGACTTTTTAGACCGTTTTGACCACAAATCAACCCTAGAGCTTCGAAGATATAAATAAAACATTAAAGAACAGAAGAAGTAGCCTTTAAAGCCCTTTTGCATCAGTCAATTCTGAAACCCTAGAGAGCATATCGAGAGATTTGAAGAAGAAGACAAAGGAAGAAGGACACGGAGAAGAAGCTTGATGCGAAGTACTTCCCAGAACATGTGGTTTCCTGTCGTCACTGCCTCCACTAGTCCATTCTGACAGTAGTTTCTATCTTTATTTCAATTTCATTAATGTATAGAATTGGGATAGTCGTTAAGAATAGTTATTGTTGAATGTAGATTTTTGTCTAAACTCACCTTCAGGATTTTGATCTTTGAGATTAATGAAGTTTGATTTATTATATTTTCATTGAGTTATTTGTGATTTAATATCTGTGCTTAATAATTCAGTAATAAACTGAGAGGGTGAACTCAGTAAATATCATCAAATTGGGCTAACGAGAGTTAGGTAGTTTGATAGATAAGAATTGAATCAAACTGGTGAAATCATGTAACGAGAGATCGAGCATAGGTTTCCAATAGGTTATTAGACAAATTCAGAACTAATTTAGGTTTTGGGTCAATTGGAAATCAAGAGATTACAATTTTATAATTTAAATTAGGGATTATAAATTAGGGTTAAAGATTATAACTTGAGAGAGAATAATCCACTTTAGGACTGTCTAGACCCAGTAATTTGATAATTGCATAATTGATTAGAGTTTCAATAATTTCGGATTAAAACCCCCTTTCTCACAATTGGTAGTTTCTAGGTTGATTTTGGATTAGGTTATGCAAAATTGCTATTTTTTATATTTTATAAGTTCAATTCTTTATATTAATTGTTTGATTGATTAATTTTTGCGTTAGTTTTTTATTTTAATTTATTGCAAAATTTAGTCAAGCCTTAGAATTTAGGATTAAATTAACCCTTCTTATGGGAACGATACCTTAGGTACTACGCGAATGACCCATGCGCTTGCAGAAATATCAAGGCTAATAATATTAAAACTTAGTATACGTAACCTTAGACTAAAGAACTAAACTAATTGCCTCCCCGGTAACGACACTAAAAAAATTTGGGCATAAAGTATAGACACATCAAGACTTCTTAGAGTGAGAATGAGACATTTGAAGAGTTGAATGCTAAAAAGCAATAAAAGAACGATCTTGGAGGATGTATATTATAAGGAGCAAAGGACTCTTGTAGATTTCAATGAGCCTTAATTTAGTTGGGAAAATCATCATCCTTATATAAACTCGTACACTCCGGGGTGGCAAAACCACTCAAATTTCTATTGGTCCAATAATGTAAGTACTCACTTAGGACATCAAGACCTATCAGGATTTCAGTAAAGTGAGTCTAGTTCATGGGATTTTAAATTGGATAAGATCCTAGATAAGTTCACAGACACGAAAGAGGCTAGAAGAGCAAATTGAGCAGGTAACAAAAAAATCATGCCTTGTCTATTCACAACCTAGAGATTCGAGTGAAACAGCTTTCTTATGAATTTTGTAAGAGAAGTGTGGAAGACTCTTTAAGTAATATGAAAATACATCAAAGAAAGCAATATGAGGCTATCACACCTAAGAATGGGGGAAAGCTAGAAGGATCAGTGGAAAATCAAACTAAACCATACCTTATTGAAGACCAAGAGATGAAGAAAGAGGATGAAGAAAAGGATGGCAACCCCTTATATTATCCGCCAGATCTTAGTATACCATGCACGAACATCGAAAAATCTTGCGTAGATTTCCATGGAAGGAACCTTATCCTTTGGATTAATGATGAACAAGTGACATTCAATATGAATGATGTATTTAAGAATCCGAATGTTAATAGCTCGTTCAAGATAATTGATGTGTTTGAATCTTCTAAAGAATAAGAGGACAAAGAACAGATGACAATAGACATCGAGTTTGAAGAAAGTATAGAAGCATCTGTTCATGAAGTGGAATAAGCAGAGGAGACGAAGGTGATTACCAAAGAAAGAGAGGAACTCACCTTCTTACAGGACAAACTATTGAATTCAATAGAAGATTCAGGGAGTTTTATTATTCCCTATTATATTGACAGTTTGTTAGAAAAAAGGACATTACTGAGCTTAATTGGTTTTCTCAACTTTATTAATATTGTCCTTCTAATCATTTTGCAATTTATAGCTTACTCATAGGCTACAAAATTGACGTTGAATGAGAAGGGTGGAAACAAGCTGCTCATAGTTGATCCTGGCTGAGTTTTAAAGATAAAGGTCAAGCTAATGACCATAAATTAGCACGTTTAGTCGTTAGATTTAAATTGTTGTGTAGCTAGGTTTGTTTCAAATTCTTAAATCAGTTTTGAATGATTTGGAATGGTTTGGATTGCTAATTCTTTTTCTCTTTTGAATCACTTATAAGATAGGGAAACACTCTTAATATCAAGCAGATTTGGTCTCAACACTATCGCCATCACCACCTCTATCACCATAAACGGTTTCGTGTTCTAACTCTTTTCTTTTCATTTTTGTTAGTATTTTATTCTTATGTTTTCGTATATTGTGTTTTATTTCCCCTGGTGTGTTTGTGTACCCTACTTACATTGAGGACAATGTGTTGTTCAAGTGTGGGGAGGGTTGTGTGTTTTTACCTTGAGTGTGAATTTTACATATTGTATGATAGTTTGTTTAGGTTACATGATGTAAGTTGTTTGAATTTGTCAATGGCTTAGATGGATTGAATTAATTTAATTTTGGACATAGTTTTTTGGGTTGTTAAGAATCATTAGCTCGTAAAATTAGTGAATTGGGGTCTTTGGATAAATATACAGCTTAATTAGGATTTGTAAGTTTGTCACCCCTCTAAATTGTCACATCCATTCATAATTTGAGGCCTTTTAACTTAAGTAACTTTACTAGTATTTTTCATAGAAACGAGTAGCTAAAACAATAAGGCAGGCAATAAAATAAATAAATAAATAATAATAATAATGTTTGTTAAATAAATAACTATTCAGCTAGTCTTCGGATTATGAATAGAGCTAGTAGCCAGTTAAGAATGTGATATAACTAAGTAACTAGATCGACACGCATCACAAATGTGTGCCTTTGTGTCAAAAAGTTGTAATGACGTTCCAACCAAGTAGCTTAATAAAAACATGACTTAGTCGAGCAACTGGATCGACATTCATTACCAATATTTGCCTTCGCGTAAAAAGACTAAGTCTATGTTCAATAAATAATGAAAAAAAGTGTTTTCCAATAAAAAAACCTATCGAACTTGTAATAGCTTGAGTTTTCATGAAAATGTACTTAGGAACAGTTACAGAGTCTGAATGACCAAAGAATTATTAATGTGTGTGTGCAATTAAAAAAGGTAAATAATTAACACTTAGATCTCGATTAATTAGTGTATTTAATTCAAAGCCTCTAAACACAAATTTTGCGTGTTAATGATTTGTTATAAGATGAATGATTGTGTTTAGAGTTAAATTATTTCATTAAGTTGAAGCCATTGCCTCATTTGTTGCATTATGTGTTTTGTGCTTTGTGTTGTTTGTTATTTTGTTTGCTTGAGAACAAGTAAACGTTTAAGTGTGGGGATGTTGATAAGTGTGAAGTGCATCATATTTTAGGGTATAGTTTGATATGTGTTTAGCTGATTATTCGATTGTTTAGTATGTGCTCAGTGTAGAATTGTGTTAGTTTGTGAATTATTTGTGTTTTAAGTGTTTTATGGGATAGAACAATGCTTTGAGCTTAAATGTTATGTTTTTGAGGTACCTTGATGTGTTTCAAAATCATAACCTACAATCGTGACACAATAGGCCACGATTATGAGAGAAAGAGGCAAGCCAACAGGAGCCAGGCCACGATTGTGTACTTTAGGCCACAATCGTGAGAAAGAGGGCTAGGCACTGGCCACGATCGTGGCAGGCAGGGTCAAGATCGTGGCCTACGTCAGGCAGACACAAAAAACCTGAAAACATCAAGTTTCACAAGACTTTTCGGATCGTTTTGACCTTGAAACAGCTATAGGGCTTCCAAGATATAAATAGAACATTAAAGAATAGAAGAAGCATCCTTTTAAGAGCTTTTGCATCAGCCATATGCTGAAAACCCTAGAGAGAACTTTATTGAGAGATTGAGAAAGGATAGAAAGAAGAGATACAGAGAAGAAGTCACGTGAAGTACTTCCTGGAGCATAAGGTTTCCCGTCCTTGTTGCCTCCACTATTCCGTTCCAACCGTATTTTCCAATTTATTTTCAATTTTATTGATGTATAGAATTGAGATAATTGCTGAGAATAGGATTTGTTGAATGTTGAGTTTTATATAAACTCACCTTCATGATTTTGTCTTTGATATTAATGGAAGTTGATTGTTCATGTTTTTATTAAGTTATTATGATTTAATATCTGTGCTTAATAATTCGGTAATAAACTAAGAGGTTCATCAAATTCGGCTAACGAAAGTTAGGTAGTTTGATAGATAAGAAGTGAATGAAATTGGTAAAATCGTGTAACGAGAGATCAAGCATAAGTTTTCGGAAGGTTATTGGACAATTTTAGAACTAATTTAAGTTTTGGGTTAATTGGGAATCGAGAGATTACAATTCCATAATCTAATTAGGGTTAAAGATTATAACTCGAGTGAGAGTAATCCACCCTACGATCATCTAGACCCAGTAATTCAGTAATTTCATAATCAATTAGGTTTCCATTAAGGTTAGATTAAAACCCCATTTTTCTCAATTGGTAGTTCCTAGGTTGATTCTTGATTTGGTTATGCAAATTGCTATCTTGTTTATATTTTCAATTTTGATCATTGGGAATTAATTGCATGATTGAATAATTTCATGTTTTACTTTTGTTCATTGAATTATTGTGAATTGTGTTTAGCCTTAGATTTTAGGAATAGATTAACCCTTCTTGTGGGATTGATACCTTAGGTACTACGTGAATGACCTGTGCGCTTGCGAAAATATCAAGGTTATAAATATTAAAACTTAGCATACGTAAAACCTTGCGAGTTATCCTTCGACCCAAATGGCTTACCCTTCTCATTAGTAGTTATCAAGGCCTTAGAAAGGCCTTCCATTAAGATATAATCCCAACAAGCAAACTGATAGATGGATATTTGAATATATTTTTACACCCATATTTGATATATTTTGCTTGATATTTTATACTTTTATTGTATATTTTTGGTATTTAATTTGCTCCAAGTGTGTTTATAGGTTATAAATGCTTTCACGGACTTTAAGGAGAAGAATTCGGACTAAAACACGACATAAAACAAAGATTAAGCCTCTACATCGCGAGAATATTTGACAAAAGACAATTAGGGGGATTTAGAATTATGATTCTGTTATTTTCAATTTATTTTTTTCAATGTATGCTTGATTTCGTATTTGATCATATGTAACTAAACATTCAGTTTGTATTTAGGTCAGATGAACCTTATGTTAATACTTTGATATGGTTTGATCTATTATTAATGCAATTGGTTTGGTTGATTATTTTGATATGATTACGTTTTTTACTTATGTTCTGATAAACTTGGTAATATTAGATTATAATATGATTTCATGAGTAGAAATTGAGAAATCCTAGGTTTGAATAGATCTACCATAATTGGAAGGAGTTGATTGAAACCCTAGAGATAAGATGACATATGTATCATACCACTATCATAGAGCATATGCCCAAATGTATCGACAATTATTCAAGAGCATAGTCTACGAGGATGGCATGTTAAAATGATTGCATTACCATATTTTAAGGCATTACATATCAAAAGCATTTCAAACATTCATTTTGAATCATTTCATTCACAATCATATTAAATCACAATTGTCATTACAC
>JAOTAY010020307.1:0-12925 GCA_025629805.1 Erythroxylum baracoense
CATATATGAATGCATGCATATGTCACTATACACTTATACACTCCTATTCATGGCAATTGGTGAGGGGATGTTACAATAATTTTCAATGGTAATCTTGATTCTTGTTGATAAATTGGTGATATTATAAACGTATAATTTTCAATAATAATATTATTATAATAACTGACATACCAAATAGATTTAATGCTTCCATCTGCTATTCTTATTTGTAGAGGTTTGTTTAATTTTTTTCAGTTGTTTAATAATGTTTTAGAGGCTATACAAATAGTAGCTCTTGTGTCTATATAAGCATTAACTTTTTTATTCTGAATAATCATTTGAATAAATGTTGTATTCGGATTCAGTTGTTGATTCTGAAGTTTAGAGGTCATATTGATATAATGAAGAAATCGTTGAGTCTGTTTCATAATCTGATTCTATAAATTTTAAATTATATTTTAATGCTGAATTTAAAATATTAATTTTTTCTTTAAATTTATTTTGTTTTCGTTTTGGACACGTGTTTGCATAATGACGTTCTTCGTTACATAACCAACATCTACATTTTTTCTTATTTTGAGGACAATATTTCTTTTTAGGTTTATATTATCAGTAAGCCTTTCTTCTAAAAAACTTTTTATACGGTTTAAATTTTTTATGTCTTTTTAGGATATTTTTTCCATTTATATTTATTGTATTTTTGTTGTTTTCTTTGTTTATGATAGGTAGAAAATTCACACCCATATTGTTGAGGAACTTCCGAATATTTAGAATAGAATAATTGGATAACTTTGTGTCGTAATTTTTTTATGTAATTTTGCTTCTAAACATTTTTGTGATAATACTTCTTTGGTTATTGAAATAGCACCACCTAAATTATAAGCTACTAAATTAGCATTTTATTTTAGTAAAAATAATTCTTCTACTGTTTTATTTATTGGATAAGGTAATTTTTTGATAAATATTTGTATATACATTTCTTGTTCTGTGCGAGTTATTTTATAATAATATTTTTTAAATTCACAACTAAATTCTTCTAAATAACATATATCACTTATTCGTATATTATTTAAATGCCATAAGGCATTTTTCTTTCTTCATTTTCAATTTCTTTTTTATAGGAAGTTATATCTTTTTCAATAAATTCTTTATAAATTTCATTAATAAAGACTTAGAAGGATTTTATTGGTTCAATAGCATTAAGAAATTCAGCAGTAATTTTTATTTGTATTTCGTTTTCTGATAATACAATACCAGTAGTTTTGTAAGTAATAAAATTTTACAACCTACTACCCATTCATCAAGTTGCTACCTAGGTTTTGGAAAACTATTATTTTAAGGCAAGTTTTTGTTATGGTGAAGATAACAAATTTGTAGCAATTCCTTTAGCCAAGGTAGCTAGTAAAAGTTCTAATGCAAATCTATTTAGGATAACTTTATTGTCACTCCTGCTTCCTCTAAATATTATGTTGTTCCTCTCCTGCTAGGTCTGGTACACAATCATTCCAAATCCTATCTTAAATGGCTTTTATTCATCTTACGTCTCAAGTTAAGAGTAGAAGCCTGTTCCATTATTATTGGCCATTACCTATGATTGCAATGGATCTCAAAACTCCTAAAAAAGGACCTCCATAAGAACTAAAAGGAAAGGCATTCAAAGAAGAGATGTTCATGAATTTCCTATTTGGTCCAACATAACACATAATCTTGGCAATCTATCATGAATTTGATCACATCTTTGTCGCTAGCCTTTGACAAACTACCAATGAGATTATGAAGGAATGGGAGGGATCTACATAAGAATTCCAAACTAAATCACATTAAAGCATTTAGTAGAAGTACCACTTAGAAGTTTTTTAAAGTAGCTGGTTATAAACTTAGGCTATTGTCCTGTATTTAATAGATGTAATACATTTTATTGGTATCAGGTATGCATTAAAAAATCATTAGCAAAATGTTTTCGAAGTCACGTGATAAATGAAATGGTCAATGCCACACTCCATTCTATAAGAGATCACCAACCTTAGTTGGGGGTAGACAATGGCTTTTAAAGAGTTAGGTCCCTAAGTTTATAAAGAAGATCAATAGATAGCCAATTATCAAACGAAAAGTGTGACTTACTAATCCTATATCTAATGTGAGCTTACATGAACTCCCTAGTTTTCAAAATTTTTTAAGAAAGTATAGGGAATGTTGGTGTAACCTTAAGTGTCCTTATACCTTCCCCTTTCCAGGTGTTTGTTCTAGATTATCACCTCTCCATTTCACCTAGATTGTTATTTTTTAGTTCTAGAATACAATTCATCTAATGTTGGCCCTGGTCTTGGTTCTTAATTCGTGGCAACAAGTTGCTAAGATTGGGGGACTTTAAAAATAAAAGTGTATATATATATAATATCAAAATAAAAAGAATTAGTTTCTTGGTGGGAGTAAAAAAAACAAACAAATAAAAAGAAAAAGAAAAAAATTTCACGGTCATGCATTAAATTTTGTCACGGCCTTGAGTCTTAAAAAAAATCGCATGCGTGAGAGGGCACAATTGCAACTTTTGGTGAATAGTAGTGGATTGTCGTGATCGTGTCTGTGCATGATCGCGACATTAATGAAAATTCAGGTTCGTTGCGATCGCGCTTGTGTACTATCGTGACATTCCGACTACACACTCCTATTTCAATTTATCATAACTTTCAATTCCAAAGTCTAAAAGTTACACACTTTATGTCGTTAGAAAGATAAAAGAAAGATTTACAACTTTCATGAAGACAATTTTATCAAATTCTGCCTAGATAAATATAGTTTATTCATTAAAGTTTTAGAACACATTTTATTCCCTTTTTCCTCTTTCTCCTCTACTGTCAATATATATAACTGCTAACTATAACAAAAGACATGAATCTAACAATTAAAACCATACATACAAAACTCCCAACTTAACCAATTTGTTCAGAAAAATCTATCCAAAGGCCTTCAAACATCTAACGATTTTATTCCCAACACCATTGACACTTAACATAGAAGAAATTTCTGCACATATACAAAAGAGAAATTCTGCAATTCTTACTGTCATTTCTCTAACAAGTAGAGATTGTACATAACTTCATATTACATATCAAAAACCATATCAGTAGCATAATACAAAAAAATACAATCATAAATGTTCATGCTTGATATACTTCTAGAACACCAAAAGTTTTTGAACCAACTAGTTACAAAAGACTGAAATCTTGGAGTTGCCAAAGCTTTCCAAGGGTTCAGTAATGATCTGCTTTTTCTTCACCTTAGGTGTGGAAAAATAATGGGGTGAGCTGCGACGTTCAGTGGCTAATACCTTTATAGCCAATATATATATATATATATTGCATTTTAGACTTAGCAGATCACACTATCCACATTCCAAATTTTGAGAATTCACATAGACAAGAACAAATTATCTCACAAATCAAATCATATGTTTCATTTAATCATCACAAAATACCACTCAATTATGCTCCATATCCAACAAATCAAGATGCAATGCATAAACATAATGGCTCGAGAGAATCCTATAAAACAGAATGACGAAACCGAAGTTTACACCATGACCAAAATGAGTCCATTTTTCAGAGCTTATATACCATAAGCGGGTAGCTGGAAGAAGGCTTTAGGTCAACATGCATGTGACGAATAGAATGGTATCTCTCTTACCCACACAAGCAAATTTTTCGAAGCTTACATATTCCATATCATACTCATACTTTCATGCTTTTTATGTTTTCCTTCTGTTCATTAATACCAAATACAACAAAATCTTTCAAAGTAAACATGATAACAAATCACAATGCATTTTTCCGATATTCACAATGTTTTAAAAACAAGCATTTAAGCACACATAAACATATAATAGATAAGCCCATCATCACAATAACTATAAACATATTACCTACCTATTTACTTGAAATTTCAAGATCAAGTTTGTTCTTCTTCTCGCTCTTAATTTTGAAGTTCTTGGTTCCCTTCAAACAAACATATTTTCATCCAATCAACATTCATGAATAAAACTTCCATAAGCTTTAAATATCCAAAAATGAGCTTAGACTTAATCTACTATTGGTTTATCTAACTAGAAGAACAAAAATCTAATTAAGGTTCATAAAAAAATCTAAGAAGAAAAATTTCGGTTCTCTTCTTTTTATCTTCATTTATAGCATAAAAAATATTTTCTCTACTTCCTTCTTCTATCAAAACAAGAAGAATAAATAAGGGTTACCTAAAAACTCAGCTAAATATTCTTCCCTTTTCTTTCTCTTTGCTCTTTTCTTTCCTTCTTATTCTCTTTCTATGCTTTGGTTTTCTCCTTCTCTTCTTCTAGTTTCTTTTACGACTTTCTCTCTTTTCTTACTTACTATACACGACTCTCTTCTCTTCTTTTCTTATTAGTTTAAGACTAACTTTTGTCTTTCCAAGCTTACCCTTCCTTATTAATCTAATGCCTTCTAACTCCTTAACTTAATTCTAACTCTTCCTTTTAATCTATGCAACTACACGAAATTCATAATATATCTAATTAAACTCCAAAATTTGCTAATTCATGAATTATAACTTATATTCATGCTTGCTAATTGATGCAAGTCAAATATAACCATATTTTAACATGATTTTATATTGATTTTGTATGATTTATAACTCATTTAGTTAAAATTATTAATTAGAGGCACAATATTTATGCGGGTTAATGATTTTAGGTAGATAAAGAAAATAAAGTGAGTCGAAAGCACTACATTTAGTCCGTTGAACTAGACGTTGACCCTAATTAGACATGGCCTCGTGCAATAACCAGAAACTTAAAATGCAAAAGCAAGACAGCCCAAGACCAAAACGGCAACTCTTTATGCGTGACCTAGGAAATTAATGAGTTAAAATGAGATGGGCTTTAAAACGCAGCACATGGAGATAAAAACCAAAACGCTACACTACGTGGCAGAAGAATATAAAGCAATAAATAGCCAAAACATTGACGTTGGGGAAGGAAAGAAGGTTTTGGTGCGTAAGTGGCTTGCGTGGATAAAGAAAGAAAGGGCTGAACTTTTTAATTCGACACATCATGAATAGTGAGGGGGTGGTTGCATAATAGAGGAGGAGTGACAGATTTTTGGAGGTTTTGGGCAGCTGGAGCTCTCACGCGTGGGACTTCTTAAGCTTTAGAGATCACTGCAACGTTTATGGGGAGTTGTTTTTTCCTACTCTTTAATTTTATTGAGATGTCTATTTCAATAATGAGTAGCTAAACTCTCTGTATACTCCTAAGATAGATGATGGTTGATTGAAATTTTGAATTTTTATATTGGTTTGGCCATGATTTATGCAAGATCATATTTATCTACATGTTGTAAATATTTTTCTTGTGATTTAAGTTGCGCACTTGAATTATACGTACTTAGAGTTACATGATTGCCTCTTTAGAGTTGTGTAATTCTGATCTGTGTTGGTAGAGCCGTAGTCACCCTTGATTTAGAAATAAGTGAGGTGAAAAGGTGGATTTAATATGTCGTATGTGTGTAGAAGTGGTATTTGAATCTACGGTGCATCCGCCGGGGTTTAATTATCACAAGTATTAGTTATAATTCTATCTAGAAATAGGGGTTTAGTCAAAATATTCTAATTCGCCTAGAGATAGGGGTTAGAGCGTAAAACTGGCATCAATCTTATGAATTGCATATTTCAACTAATTAGTATAAATTGAAAGAATGGAAGTCAATCTAGTCGAATCTTAGGAGTATCGTCTCTCTGATTGATATTTGGTGTGTGATTTGTGATTTGGGTATCTGGAAAATTAATTAAGTTATTAGTGATTTTGCAATTTGAATTTTAATTGTTGAGTCGTGTCATAATTACCACTTTAACTAAACTAAACCTCTCTGTGGGATCGACCCTAAAGTACTGCAATTGCACGACGTCCTCTTGCGTCACTGCGGTAATTTTAGGTATTCTTTGTACATGTTGGATATAATTTTTCTATACCTAGAATACACTTATCAATTGATCAGGCAGAGTTAGAAGCTGATTTGATTGTATTGCAGTTGAGAGCGATATACCTCATCTTAGGCATAGATTGGCTCACTGCTCATAGGGCGGTGATGAACTGTTATACTAAGGAGGTAGTTCTTAAATTCCCTAATCAGTCGAAAGTGGTGTTTCGAGGAGTTAGTCAGGCAGTGCCAGCTCGACTAATTTCATTCATGAATGCTTTGAGATTGATTTGAAGTGGATGTGAGACTTATTTAACTCACGTAGTTGATATCCAGAATGAACAAACCATTCAAGATATTATTATTGTTTGGGATTTTCTGGATGTGTTTCCTGTTGAACTACGGGGTTTACCCCCAGAAAGAGAGACGGAGTTTACCATTGATGTTGTTCCAAGTACCGCTCCTATATTAATTCCTCCATATATGATGACACCTGTGGAACTGAAGGAACTGAAGACCCAGTTACAAGAGTTGTTAGATAAGGGTTTTATTAGACCCATTATGTCACTTTGAGGAGCTCCAGTATTGTTTGTGAAGAAGAAGGATGGAACTCTTAGGTTATATATCGATTATCGATAGTTGAATTGAGTGACAATTAAGATTAAGTACCTATTACCGAGGATTGATGATTTGCTTGATCAATTACAGGGAGCTCAGGTGTTCACAAAGTTAGACTTGAGATTGGGATATTATCAGCTGAAATTAGCTGAGGTTGATGTACCAAAAAGTACATTTAGAACAAGATATGGGCACTTTGAGTTTTTGGTGATGCCGTTTGGATTGACTAATACCCCAGTAGCTTTTATGGCTTTGATGCATAAGGTATTTCAACCTTATTTAGATCGCTTTGTGATTGTGTTCATTGATGATATTTTGGTGTATTCGAACTGTAGAGAGGAACATGCAGAACATCTGAGATTGGTTCTATAGATAATGAGGGAAAAATAGTTATATGCTAAGTTCAATAAGTGTGAATTTTGGCATGATCAAGTACTATTCTTGGGTCATATTGTGTCTGGATAAGGTATACAAGTAGACCCAATGAAAATAGAAGCAGTGATGAAGTGGGAAGCTCCAAGAAATGTGACAGAGATTCAGAGTTTCCTTAGATTAGCAGGTTATTACAAAAGGTTTGTCGAGAGGTTTTCGCTGATCTCAGCCCCTCTGACAAAGCTTCTGAGAAAGAATATGCCTTTCAGATGGAATGATGATTGTTAGCGAAGTTTTGAGGAGCTAAAACATCGGTTAACTACAACACTGGTGTTAGCTATTCCATCTAGATCTGGAGGATAAGTAGTATACAGTGATGCTTCACACAAGGAGTTAAGATGTGTACTGATGCAGTATGACAGGGTAATAGCATATGCATCGAGACAATTGAGGTCTCATGAGTTTAATTATCTGGTTCATGATTTGGAATTGGCTGCAGTGGTATTTGCTTTGAAGATTTGGAGACATTACCTGTACGGTGAAACCATTTAGGTATTTACTGATCATAAAAGTTTGAAATATCTGTTAAGTCAAAATAGTTGAATAAGACAGAGGCGGTGGATATAATTGTTGAAGGATTATGATTGTACAATTGAGTATCATACTGGTAAAGCTAATGTGGTAGCTGATGAATTAAGCAGGAAGTCCAATAGCAGTATAGCTCAAGTATAATTATCGAGATTGCCTAACCTAGTTCAATTAAGGGCACTGAATGTTGAGTTGAAATTGGGGCATGATGAGACATTGATAGTTACACTAAAGCTAAGACCAGTATTACATGAGAGAATCAGGAAATCCCAGTGTAAAGATCCCGAGTTAGTGAAGTTAATTGAAAAGTTGAAAGTGAATACATATTTTGAATTTGAAATGAGAGATGGGATATTGTGGTTGAAACAGAGGTTGTGTGTACTCGATGATGAGGATATGAGGAAAGAGATTGTGGAGGAAGCACATGTACTAGCTTATGCTATGCATCCTGATACTACCAAGATATATAACACGCTGAAGCAATCTTTCTGGTGGCCAGGGATGAAGAGACAAGTGGTTCACTATATGGCTAAGTGTTTGATTTGCCAACAGATTAAAGTAGAGCATTAGGCTCCATTTGGTAAGTTACAGTCATTGCCTATTCCGGAGTGAAAATGAGAGAGAATCACGATGGATTTTATAATGGATTTGCCAAGGACTTCAAGGCAACATGATGTCGGGTCATTGTTAATAGATTGACCAAGTCGACTCATTTCTTGCCAATAAGAGATAATAACTTACTAAATCAGTTAGCTCGGAATATGTGAATGAAGTAGTGAGATTACATGGGGTTCTAGTGTCCATTGTTACGAACAGGGATCCCAGATTTACCTCGAGATTTTGGAGTAGCTTACAGACAGTTGTGGTTATAAAACTAAATTTCAGCACAGTACTTCATCCTCAGACAAATGGGCAGAGTGAAAGAACGATTAAGACTGTTGAGGATATGCTCAAAGCTTGTGTTTTGGAGTTTCAAGGAGCATGAGATTTGTATATAGCTCTGATTGAATTTGCTTATAAGAATCAAAATCATAGTAGTATCGGTAAAGCTCCATATGAGGCGTTGTACGGCAGGAAGTGTCGTTCGACTTTATAGTGGGATGAAGAGGGTTTAAAGACTGTCAAATGCTCAGAACTGATTTAGGATACTGTTGATAAAGTGAAATTGATCCAAAGTAGAATTAAAATGGCACAAAACCAACAAAAGAGTTATATGGACTAACATAGGAAGACAGAAGAGTTATGTGGATTAACATAGGACGACAGAAGAGTTATGTGGAATTAACATAGGAAAGATATGGAATATCAAGTGGGAGATAAAGTATTTTTAAGAGTATCACCTTGGCAAGGTGTGCTAAGGTTCAGTAAGAAGGGTAAGTTAAGCCCGAGGTACATTGGTCCATATGAGATAATTGAAAGAATTGGGCCATTGGCTTATAAGTTAGCCTTACCTTCTGAAATGGCATAGATATATAATGTGTTTCATGTGAGTATGCTTCGGAGATATCGGTCAGATCTAACTCACGTGATACCGATTCAAGAAATTGAAATTTCTGATAATCTGTGTTATGTTGAAGAACCGGTAAAGATAATTGGCTATCAGAATAAACAATTGAGAAATCGAGTGATCCCAATGGTGAAAGTACTTTGGAGGAACCATTTCAAGTGAAGAAGCTACTTAGGAAACAGAAGAGCATATGAGAAAGCAATACCCCCAACTGTTTCATGAATCAGGTAAGAATTTTAGGGACGAAATTTCTTAAAGAGGGGAGAACTGTAACATCCCATTATCCCATTATTAGGGTTAGAACCCATAGATGTTTTATATATAAGAGTTTATTCAGAATTTAGAAATGCATTTCATGCATTATATGCCATACACATGCACGTGAATAATATTGTCATTCATGAAATAATTATACATGCATTCATTGACATTTTCTGGATATGATTGATGTATAAATGAGACTAAAATGTGAATTGTGGATTATTTATGTTAAAAATTTATTTGGTGATAATAGTTATTATTTCAAAATTTTTGATGAATTATGGATTAATTGTCTTGAAAATATAATTGGTGTGTAATAGAATTATTTTTGTATTTTTGGAGACATTTTGAATATTTTGAAGATTTATCAAAAATTTGACGTAATTTAGACTAGGAAAAATATGGAAATAAGAGACAAATAGAAGAGTGACAAATGGACCTATTAAGAATTTACAATTGGACAAATTACCAAGTGAAAAGTGGTAGCCTTACATTGATGACAAATGGGCTACATGCAAAGGTGACATGTGGTATTGTACGATGAAACCACCTAAGTCATGTTTGAGTAAGAAACTTTTTGCAGCTCCTTTGTTTTGTCTCCACCAATCACACCATCTTCCTTCTTGCTTTTCCATCACCAAAACCCATTATTTGCTCTCCCTATTTCTGAAATTTCTGCTAGAGGATTTGAACTTGAATGAAATTTCTGCTAGAGGATTTGAAGTGTGAATCAAGTAAGTGATGTTTTATTGCTTTAAGTTGTACTGGTAGTGTAAATGACAATTTGATGATGATTTTATGTTTCTAAATAGGTGCATGCATAGAGTGGTGTAGGAAGATAAATGAATGCATGCGTGAATGGTGTTGATGCATGTGTGGGTTGTGAAGGAAGAAGCAAATTCGGTGGTATGCTTAACAAGATGAAAGATTGAAGTGAGCTGGAGCATGTTATATGCAGTGTTTTACTAAACATACATCGGTATTTAGAACATATCTTGATCTGTGAATATTCAAATTGGATGACGTTTAATTCAGAGTAAACTATAGACATAGAGTTACATTTTTAATGAAGGGATCGAATTTGAAATATGTCATTAAGAGTCTTGGAATTTGGCTTGAATTTGAAAACTGTGTTCTGTCATGGATTGGGAACAGTCTGTAGATGTTTGATCATAACTTGCATGATACTAAACCAAAATGCATGAAATTGATGTCATTATACACTTAAGACATTATGAACATTATTTTAGTGGAAGATATTACCTAAATACCTCATTTTCTAGTTCAAAATGGTCATACAAATCTGACCCTAAATCTTCTTAAGAAAATATGGAAATAATTACAAAACATGTGATATGGAAAAATATGGAATAGGTACTGCTTTAGGGTTTATGATCATTCATGAATTGTTGAAAAGTGTATTGATGTTACTGATGTGAAACTGAAGTAAAAATAATAGAATTTTGATAATGAAATGTTTGATAAAAGAGATATCATGTTATGGAAAAGGATAGGTTTCATGAATGAAATTATGTAGTTGAAGAGGTTTAATCAATTGATTAGAGTTTAATGATTTCATGAAAACAAATTGGATTGTGAATGAGTATGGAATGATGTTGTGTTTGCGGTGAAGTAATCTGGAAAATGGGAGTGAACTTGGTGTTAAAATGTATGTGAATTTCATATAAAAGAGGAAAGGAAGAAGGTGACGGTTTGCGTGTAAAATTTTTTTTTAAAGTCTGCCTATGAACTAGAGTATTTTTACTAAACAATTTTGAGTCTTTTGGCTTTAACTTTTTCATCCAACCTCCAAATGACTTGAAACTTAAACCAATAAATTCCTAACACATTGTTCTTCCTCTCTAAGAAAATGTAGATCCATCTGAAATCATTCGTGAAATATTTGAATGATGAATTTAGGATGAAAATGAGGAAGTGAACTGGAATTAATATTTTCATTGAACATGCTTTGGTATTTTGAGTATGCCTTCATCTGTAGATTTTTAAATGTTGATTCAGATTAAAGTAGAGTCATATGGATATAACTTTCTTGAAGAAATCGAATTCTAATTCTATCTCTAAGCTTTTCAAAATCTGGCTTGAAATTAAGTCTTGATTGAGACTGTAGTACTACCAGAGATAAAAATCATGTCTTGTTGATATTGAATAAACTGTATTGATAGAAGCCGAATTAGACAAAGGTGTCTTCACAAAGGTTTTAGTTTATTCTTTTATCTTTTTATTGGTATAACGTTTATAATTTTTGGATATGGAAATTGAGAGATATGAGTTGAACACCTTTGCGGGTATGATCATGTACTAGCCAAAAGTTCAAATGTACACAGTATGTGGTATTGAGAGCATGACTCATAGAATACTAAATCAAATTGTATAATTTTGGTGTCATTCGAAACTTAAGACATGGGAGAACAATTTTATAGAAGTGTTGCCAAATTACTTCACTTTATTGATGATAATATTTGTGCAATGTAGACCCAAAAGTATGTTTTTAGACAAGTCTGGATGGTTAAATTGAGTATCGATGTATGAATGAATATTGTGACAAGAATAATGATAAGGAACCCAAAATTGTCATGAACATGCATTGTACATATTCAGTACATATGAATGTGCATAAATAAATTCATATTTGTGCAAAATTGTGATATGTGTATGCATGATATGTTTTAGAGGAACATATTGAACGACAGCATCCAGACATTGCCAGGACTTCAAGGCAATAAACGAAAGGGAGCATTTGTGAGTCAACCTAAATGATCTTCCTAGGATTGATTGATTTTGTTTAACTTCCAATTATTAAACTATTTGTAATTTGTGTGTGAATTTCAGACTTTAATAGTCCGAGGAGTTTGATAGTCGAGAATGTATTGGAAGTGTTCTGTTTGCATCTAAAATTCGAATGACATATGTTTGCAGCTGAATTCTGAATGCTCAATGAAAGTTGAATGCCATAGTAAGGTCTAATGAATTATAAGATTCTGTCTGTACTTTATAAGTGAATCATATTAATGGCATATTATGTTATTTGATGCATTTCATAAAATGCATGTTTAGATAAAGGCGTTATGATCAGAGTAGCCAGTTTGAAAGAGCTATAAGCTCAGTATTCTGCACGTAGAGCTCTACTCTATGATTTCTGTGTCTGACTGAGCCTAATAGGCCAGTATCTTTTTCTGTATTTGAAAGGCACTCGGTCACAACAAATAATAACGAATCTAGAGTCTCAAATGCATCTACATTTGTATATTTATGATTATGAAACATATGCTTGTGAATTCTTTCTGAAGTTGTGATGTTACAGTGATGTGTCATGATAATGTGACTGATTAGGTTGTACAAATTCTGAAGGAAGGTATGTGAAGTGTATTGTATTTATTATGTCTTATTGTGATGTAAAATGTTGTGAATTTGATTAGTTGTATGATATTTGTGCATTACCTGTAGTAAGATCGTTAACGATGGTTCACTCATTGAGTTCGCAAAACTTATCCAAAATTGCAACGTGACTTTTTAGGTACGAGACAGGAGACCTAGATTCCTAAGATTTTCTAGAAGCTCATTTTGGACTAAGATATGGCTCAAAGGTCTGTCAGCTGGCATTTGAGGAGTTATAATTGTCTTAAGTAGTTTACAT
>JAOTAY010020308.1:0-12920 GCA_025629805.1 Erythroxylum baracoense
ATGAATGTTGAACTATGTTGTGTTGATATTGAGAAATGCTTATGACTTTGATGGTGATATGAAGAATTGTGATAAATCAGTGTTATGTTCTGAAATGATTATATGATATTCTTGCATCCATAATGTTTTTCTGGAATGAATTAAAAAGTGATTGTATTTTTAAATGCTTCTTTTATTATGATGCAAATTGTAGAATATGAGTTACAGATTTGAATGAAGCGTTGCTTTGATTGAGATGAATGTTATTCATTGATGTATATGTGCTCTGGTTTAAGTGAACACATCGATGATGGTTCACTCACTAAGTTCACAAAACTCATCAAAATTGCAACGTTAATTTTCAGGTACTGGGAGGAGACCTTGCTAGTAGAGCAAGCTAACTGAAGTTTAGTATTGTCCATTTTAGATCAACATATGACTCAAATATCTGGTCAGCTGTCATATGAGGATTTTAGATAGAGTACTTTGTATAGTTTTAATTTTATGTAGAATCTTTTGTTTAAAACAGTGTGATCACAGATGGTTTCTGTAATGTGAATATATGAACAGTTTGTAATGAAATAACAGTGTAAAACATGTTTTGTTAATGAAATGAGATAAGTAGTTTTGTTTTATGATTACTTCTAATGTGTATGATGCCATAGCAAGTGAATGTGACTGCTCTAATATGTCATTCCCGTAGGGTATGTGCTCAGATATTCTCAAGAATTTCGGGTAAATGTCTTATGTGTTACACAATCTCTTGCCAATTTATGTGTAATTGTTGCCTTTTTTCTTCTATGAAGTGCTAAAAACTAGTAGCTATCAAGCAACAAATATATGATATTTGGATAATGATATTACATCTAAAATAGTATTTACTTATATTTTCACAAAATGGCTTTAATAATTAATTTTTAATAATAAATTTTATAACAATAATTACTTTTAAAATTTTCAAATGAATTATTTAATAAGTTAACATCTTAACGATTAAAAATAAGTGGTAAAATTAATTTAAATAGTGTCATAAATTGTTAAGTAAATATACTTTTTTCTGAAAGGTGATGTATTATATTGACTTCGGATAAATTACAATCATAACAGGTTTCAAAAGGTGCTTAAGTAAAAAATAGGAGCACTCGATCTTTGTTACATGCTAAACTTGTGATTTCTTGTCATTTGTCATCCTAGTTACAAATTAAATTTTCTCTTTTAGTTAAGTTGTCATTTTCTTCTCATGTTAGGGGAGAGCTTCACTGTAACACCTCTTGTTATCAGTGTAAGCTTGCAATGTAGAAGAATCTTCTGGCATACTCTTCTAAAAACTCTTATGTTTCTCTTTTGCCATATGTAGGACACCACTGCAGCTAAACTAATCTTCAATGTTTTATAGTCTGCCCTTTTTGCCAATCTTAAAGTTGTTGCCCTCCCTATCCAGTCTTCCCATCTTTATATTGGAAGGCTTACACCAAGTATTGCTAGTATTTTTCTCCAGATTTCGTCAAAGTGCCTACAATTTAATAATAAGTGCTTCATAGTTGCCGTATAAGAGTTGCAGAGTTCACAAACATAAGAATCAATATGAAACTTCATTTTGTCTTTTATTTTTATAGAGATCCCCATCCAAAGAATAAAAGCACATGTAAGGTGAATGTCACAATCCCATGCTAGCTTGTTAAAAAGGTGATTATTAAACAATTTAAGCATACACTTTTCATTTACGTAAAAAAGATGGATGTATATAACAAGAGACAATAATTTAGAAAAAAGAAAAGCCATAATCATGTAGAATTTAAGATTGACGATTTGAAACTTATCTAAATTTTTTAATTTAATTTAAGTTTGACATAAGACTCAATTGGATCTGATTAATTGATCGCATTCGATTAAAGTTCTAACAACTTGAAACCCAAAATCGATAAAATCTCAACAATTCAAATCTTGAAGTCTGCATGTTGACCCAAAAATATTAAGAATTATAATTTTACATAACAAAAACAAAAGAAAAATATGTATGACAATAATTTTGTGAAGATTATATCAACTATTTAATTTGCACAAAAACTTTTAATTGAAAACATAATAAGTGGCTATCAACAAAATTCAATCAAGGGTGATGGTTTCTATAAAAAACTTTTAAAGATAAATAAAGACGTAAATTGGCTGAATAATTTTCATTGCTCAAAATTGTTACAATTTAAAGCTGCACAAAAGAGCTAAATATGGTAAGTATCCTAAAATTAAGAAATTGATTTATAACCTAATTGACAGTTGTTTAGACACCTGTTTTGGGCTTCATTTACAAGGAAAGAACACACTAATTTACAACCTAGTAAAAAGAAGAAAATCTTGCAACACTCCCCCTCAAGCTGGCTTGAAAATGTCTTCCATAACTAGCTTGCTAACTAAAAGTTCAAATTGGCCCCTATGAAGTCCTTTGGTAAGAATGTCAGCTAACTGGTTCGTGGTTTGAATATAAGAAATTAACCCACTCTCGATTTTTTCTTTAATGAAATGTTTGTCTACCTCAATGTGCTTCGTTCTATCATGTAACACTGGGTTGTGAGCAATTGAGATTGCTGCCTTGTTGTCACAGTAAACTCTTATAGGACACAATATTGGAATCTTCAAACATTCTCTTCAACCTTATTGCCTCACTTATCCCGTGAGCAAGAGACCTAAATTGGGCCTCAACATTATTCCGAGTTACAACACTCTGCTTCTTGCTTCTCCATGTAACAAGATTACATCCAACAAAAGTGCAATAGCCAGAAGTAGACTATCTGTCAGTAGTACAACCCGCCCAGTCTGCATCTATGAAGACTTCTATCTGTAGGTTGTTATTCTTTCAAAACATAAGGAACTTTCCAGGAGTTCCTTTAAGGTACCTCAATATTCTATAGGTTGCATCAAAATGTTCTCGCCCTGGTGAGTGCATATACTGGCTTATCATACTTACTATAAAGGCGATATCAGGACAAGTGTGTGACATATAGATTAATTTTCCCACAAGCCTTTGGAAATTTTCCTTGTTAATCACCTCTTTAGCTTTGGTAGGGTCAAGCTTCAGTTTGGCATCCAGTGGAGTATCAGCAGCTTTATAACCTAGTAGTCCTGTGTCACTAAGGAAATCAAGAATGTACTTCCTCTGATTCACAAAGATACCCCTCTTTGACCTGGCAAATTCCATACCTAGAAAATACTGTAGCAATCCCAGATCTTTGATTTCAAAGTCTTGTGCCAACTTGTTCTTCACATCTATTATTTCTTCAAGATCATCACCTGTCAAGATTATATCATCTACATTGATAATTAAGATTGAGATCTTACCTCTCCCTGTTCGCTTAAGAAACATTGTGTGATCATCCTGGCTTTGATGATAACGATGACTTTTCATAACCTTTCCAAAGCTTTCAAACCAAACTCTTGGAGATTGTTTAAAACCATATAGGGATTTCTTGAGTTTACAAACCTTATCTTTTCCCATTCTCTCCTCAAATCTAGGAGTTAACACTTCTTCCTCTAGATCCCCATTCAGAAATGTATTCTTGATGTCTAACTGGTGTAATGGCCAGTCATAATTAGCAGCTAACGATAATACTACTCGTGTGAAGTTGATTTTTGCAACAGGAGCAAAGGTTTCCTAAATCAATTCCGTATGTTTGGGTGAAACCTTTAGCTACTAATCTCGCCCTATATATTTCAACACTCCCATCTACCTTACATTTTACTGTGAACACCCATTTACAGCCGACTATCTTCTGACCCCTGGGCAAGTCAACAAATTCACAGGTCCCACTTCTCCTTAGAGCATTTATTTCCTCTGTGACTGTTGACTTCCAATTAGGTTCACCTAGTGCTTCTTGTATGTTTATTGGAACAAATGTTAGATATTTTAGATATAAAGGCATTATTTGTCTTTGATAGGTTTCCATAACGGAAGCTTTGGTTTTCTTATAACTATAGGAATATCCAAGTCACTGGGTTCATTATTAGGTACAGAATGAGGAATGGAATCAATATTGGAATCATCAAGGGGAAACGATAAACTGATAGGAAGGTTAAAATCAATACCTGGGGTAATCTCAAGTTTTGTTATCGAAGTAGGTTATTTAGCTTGCTCTAAGGGAGTCATGGGCGTCTTATTTCTTTGATGACCTTTCCTCCTTGAATAAGTGAGAAGCTCTTCACGTTCAGTGTAAACTTTCGGTAGTATTTCTCCCCTGCAGAACACTCAATTATGTTTAGCAAAGTAGACTTTGACTCAATATTTTCCTTATCATTGATACTTCCTAATTTATTTAAGAGTTCATCACCACTTATGGAATCAGTAACAATTCCATTAGTTATAAAATCGATAGTATCAATAGATATGGGTAAAGCAAGAGTATCCCAAAAATTTCCTTCGTCTTTTTCATTCTCCCCCTAAAGTGAAATTTTTTTGAAAGAAATGTTGATTCTTAAGGAATGTAACATCCATAGAAACAAAAACCCTTTTTGTTTGAGGGTTAAAACACTTATACCCTTTTTATTTAGGGCATGGCCAATAAAAACACGCTTTTCTGCTATAGGATCAAGTTTTAATCTCCCTTTATCAACATGGACATACGCTATGCAGCCAAATATTTTAGAAGGAAGGTTTGATGGAATACGTGTGTCAGGAATTTTTTTAAAGGCAATCAAGAGGTGTTATAGTTTAAAAAACTTTTAGGCATCCTATTAACAAGATATGATGCAGTTAAAACTGCTTCTCCCCATAAGTACTTAGGGATATTCATAGAAAACATGATTGCACGAGCAACTTCCAGAAGATGCTTATTTTTTTATTTAGCAATGACATTTTGCTGTGGTGTATCAACATAGGAAGTTTGATGGTGAATTTCTTTTTTAGTGAAAAAGATTATGAAGAATACCTTTTAAATATTCTGTTCCGTTGTCAGAGTGGAGAGTTCCAATTTTGGTTCCAAAAAGGTTTTCAACTATAGAGTAAAACATTTGAAAGAATTTTTCAACCTTTGATTTTTCTAACATTAGATAAACCCATCATAAACGAGTATAATCGTTGATAAAAGTCACAATCCATTTTTTATTCGAAAGAGAATTAATCCTTAATGGATCCTAATTATAGCTATGAATTAAGTAAAAAGGCTTTGAGGATTGATACCCTTTAGGAGGATAAGAAGTTCTATGACTCTTATATAAAATGAAATTTTCACAATAAAACTTAGAACAATCCAAACCCTTAAATAAAGTGGGAAATAGTTTTTTAAGATAATGAAAACTAGGATGGACAAGTTTGTAATGCCAAAGCATAATCTTATCTCTAACAGAGGAAGAACTCATACTACTCAAAGCACGAGTTTCTTTATTCTTGTATTCTTGATCTTCAAAGAAATACAGGCCATTGATTATCTTAGCACTGCCAATCGTCTTCCTCAAATTCAATTGCTGAAAGATACAATAGGAATCAAAGAAAGTGACACGATAATTATAATCTTTGGATAATTTGCTGACTGATACCAAATTATAGGTCAATTTGAGAACATGTAAGACATTTCATAAGGAAATATTTTATGAAAGATTAACCGCACTTTTTCCGGCTATCGGTGAATAGGATCCATCTACTATACAAAATTTTTCATGGCCAGAACAAGGGTGAACAAGGGTAATAAGAATGAAACAAACTAGATAAGCTAGTCATATGATCAGAAGCTCCAGAATCTATGATCCAAGGAGTGGAATGATTAAACGAATGACACGATAGAGCCTTAAAATCACTACTTGCTTGTGCCACGAAAGCATTAGGAGCACTAGATGAACTCGAACTAGACTTCAACAGTTTTAGGATTTGATCAATATGCTCCTTGTTGAAGGGGGCGAACTAGCCTCATGTGCAGTGGGGTTTTTCTTAAATTTTCCTTCATGAGAGCCTTTCCAATTTTCTTGTTTTCCATGTATTTTCCAGCATGTCTCACACTTATGGTGTGGCTTGTTATAATAGTCACACCAGAAACGGTCTTTATCGCTCGGTTTCTTTCCCATACCTCAGCCAGAACCTAAACCAGCAGCTAGGGTTGAGCTTTCGATAGGATTCCTAAGCCCCTTTTTTCGCAGCATGACTATACGACGACTCTCTTCACAGTGGACTTCAGAAAAAAGTTTTCCAAGTGATGGAAGTGGCTGCCTACCAATAATCCTATCTCTAACCCCATCAAACTCAACGTTAAGGCTAATAAGAAATTTTAAAATACGGTTATCTTCCAAAGGTTTCTTATAGTGATTACAATCACCATAACACTTCCACTCATAAGCATTAAAATGATCCAAGTCTTGCCAAAGACGCTTCAAAGAATTAAAATGCTCAGTGACACTATCCTTACCTTGGCGAATTTCTTCGAGTTTCAGAGTCAACTCATATACCTGAGATTGATTTCTCAAGTCCAAGTACATTTGGTTGACGTTTTCCCAAAACTCCTTCGCTGTGTGGTAGCACATGTAGTTAGAACTGATGTCCTCCTCCATCGAATTCACGAACCAAGTCATTACCATTAAGTTCTCTCCGTCCCAAGTTGAGTAAGCAACATCATTGGTTGCATGCTCCTTCTTTTCTCCTATTAAATGGCCGATTTTTCCTCTGCCTCGGATGTATATATGCACAGACTGAGACCAGCGTAACAAGTTCTCTCCATTTAGCTTTATAGTCGTGATTTGAATGGAATGAGACTCTAAAGAAGGGGCTGTAGCGGTGAGAATTAAAGGCAAAGTAATAGCGTGTGTAGGCAGGCCTTGAGGAATATTCTAGGCAGTACTCATAGTTTCGGAGATGTCTGACACGATTTGGTGAAGTAGGTTTACCAGGAAAGGTATTTCTGCTCTGATACCATAAAGACGTAAATTGGCTGAATAATTTTCCTTGATCAGAATTGTTACAATTTAAAGCTGAACAAAAGAGCTAAATATGGTAAGTATCCTAAAATTAAGAAACTGATTTACAGGAATTGCATTTGTTGTTTTACTTTTTACATTTGAAAAGATTTATAAACTTTCTCATCAAAATAATTTTCAATAACTTGAAGTAATAAATAATAACTAAAATAAAAAATAAATAGAACATAAAAAGGAAAAAATAAAAAAGATAATTGAAAATGAAAAATAAAAAAAGAATTAGAAAACAATACAAGGAGTTAAATAGAGGAACATACAAATGGCAACGGGTTAGATTGAGTTCAGATCTCTTATAACTCAAATTTGGCCCTTTTTTTATTTTTGAAGTCTAAACTTGACCTAAATCGCGATCAAGTTAGTCTTGAGCCAAAGTTCGAATTGACCCAAATCTAAGCATGATCAAGTTTTGAGCAACCCAAAGTCTAAATTAAGTTTTAACTAGACTCAAATGGTTCAAGTCAAGCCTAATTTGGTTGAAATATGTCAAAAAGTCCAATACTTTTAATGAAATGTTAAAGTATATATAGTGCAAAGTCCATATAGGTTAGATCAATCCCAAAAGCTCAACTTAAAAATATTAAATATTCCAAAACCTAATTGGAATAAATCAAGCATAAAAGTCAACTTGTTGAAAGTTTAATGATTAAGTTTTTAGTAATTTTCCTAGGTTAGACAATAATTAATTACGATTTTACGATTTTAATAAACTTAAGATTAAACGAATCAAATTTGATTTGACTAAAAGATAATAAAGTAGCTTAATAAATAATCTAAGTTAATGGGCTGAAGTCCAACAAGAAAAATAAACCCTAATTAGTGTGGGTCAGATATATATTAGGTTATGATAGGGAGACCCAATATAATTGTTATATATATAGACTAAGGTCTCCTGCTTCTGCTTAAGTAAATCGCGAATGTCCGGATTCTCTGACCCGTTAAGAGGTTTACATGTTAAGAAAATCGCAGAAAGACGTTAACGACATCCGGTTAATTAACTTTCGTAAAGGTTATTAAAAAAGCTCAACAGTGTTAACGTCGAAAAGCTCGTATAAAGTTATGAAAAGCAAAACAGGTATTTCTCTTTTTTTTGTTTATTCACTTTCATGTTTAATCCTAAGCGCATAATTAAGACTCGTATTACGCATTACATAAGGTAAACACCTAAATGTTTTAATTTCCTCCTCATTTTTTAACCTTCAAATGATGATGAAAGTAACTTTATAAATAGAAAATTTGAATCATTTCTTCAATCACAACTCTTTGACTTTTGCTTTAACTTTGTCCGGTTGAACTTAGTGCCCCTTGTCCTAAACATGCTTAAATATATTATTGTTTAAAAATAAAAAGTATTATTTTAAATATAATTAGAAGATTTTAATTTTTAAATACCCTATTAATTTAAAATCAGTTTAAAATTTCTAATCTTAATTTAATTTTAAACTAAATTAATACAAATTTATTTATTAATTTCAAACGGCCAAATTATCGTTAGTAGTGGAGTTGTCAGTTTAATCGGTGAAGATGAGCCGTGCCATGTGGCGGACTCCTGAACCTTTGTGCGTTCGGTTTTGGAATAGTACAGCACGTAAAATTTCAATTTCAAGAGAAGAAAGGAAATGGGTCACGAGCACCACCACCAAGCGACGGACGGTCTGGTGAGTTTGTTTACGAAAGCGAACCGCGATCTCAACGTTGTTCAGTTCAAGCTTGAAAAGGAGTTTCAACAACTCTATCCCGATAACGTAAAACCCTCTCTCACGTTATCCAACTTCCTTTTTTCTCCTGTTGGTGCTAACGAGCTGAAATTGGGTGTCTTCAGGTGAATCCTATCAAGTTAGTGAACAGGATAAAGAAGGTACAGGAAGATCTCACATTCTTGAACCAACAATGTCGCGATCTTCTAGCTGCTAAACAGGTATTCAGCTTGGGATAGGATTTCCAAAGATTAAGATATTCATGACGAAAGGAAAGCGATTTGATTGTGATTTCAATTGGGTTTGCAGGATTTGATTGATAAAGCCCGGACAAGTCTTATTGGGAACAGAAATTTGCTACGACGCATGCAAGCATCCATGGGAATTTCCCTTGTTACTGACTCCGATGACGCTGCTTTTGCTAACTTCAATCAGGTAAATTGCTCATGGCGTAGGATGAAGGCTTAAGTAGTTGTTTATGTGCTCCACTCGCGTCTCAGTACAACATGGTTTGCATAATGTCCAGGATTTTGCAACTCCAAGATTGGTTCTATAACTTTGCGTTTGAGGAAAGAAAAGTAGACGAAACTACATCATCTAAAATCTGTTAAATTAGATGCAACTCTTTAGTCTAAAATCTGTTCTGTATGATAAGTTCTTTTCTCCATTACTGGTGAGTGATGTGGAAGGTTGCATGTTTTCCAAGTGGCGCACAAGGATTTGCGCTGCTTGCCAGTGAGCAACCAATATTGAAGTCTTGATGAGGCTTTCTGCCAGTAAATGCCCACACATAGATACTGGTGGGTAGTTCACATATACTGGTGGATAGTTCTCCTTCAACTGTTTATGCGTACAATATAGAGCTTGAATATTATGTTTTTCTTATAATTTCCCATTCATTACTATTGTAAGCAATATATATACAGCAGCTTGTGACGCAACTGAGTATAACTCATCAGATGTTCTTCTACAGATTATTGATGAGTGGACGGAGCAAGTCAGATCCAGATCAGGTAAAGGGTTAACAGAACTTTTGGTTTCTATGACTATAGATTGATTCTTGTGGAGATAACTTAGGCTCTGTACAATAAAGTGACAGAGTTGTGAGCTCATGGACTATCGTACGTAACTATCGTATAGAATATTGTTAAAGAGAAATCACTAGGTGCAGAGTGAGTACTAACTCATTGATGGTCTTCTTTTAATATTAAACCTAAATAGGACGAGTAAAGCCTTTTATAATTTTGCTAATTTAGGTACGATTTAAGGTAATCTGAACACTGTGGAATCATTTAATTGGAGAGTACCGTATGGCATGCTGGCGAGGTACCTCAGATTTACCAAAAATTTCCATTGCTCAAAACTAAAACTCGCCTCTGGTAGCCAGAATTTGCATTTTAAGTGTCCTTGGGTGTGAAATTGGGTAAAGTTGGAGTTTGATATCAGATGAATGCGTTTGTTGAATTGTGTGCAAAACATTGCACAAAATAAAGCATATAGCCTAGCAGAAATGTGATTGTAAACATAAGTCGCAACTCAAATACCTCATATCCTGCAGGTGATGAGAGGCACAACTCAGACTCTGCGGATGTTAACAAGTTACTGTTCTCAGCTATAGTCCAAAGCAACTAAAGGACTTTCTTGAAAATGACTGCTGAGAGTTATAGGAAGTTTGCAACACAATCAGACGAGGACTGAATCTTGATCATGTAATTGTAGATCATGCATTCATGGATCAATGACTGTTTTACACAAACACATGCCAAATTTGTGTTTGTTCTTTCGGATGTGATTTATGGAAGATTGATTACCGAAGTTTCCTTTTGTTTTTGTGTGGTTGATCTACTTCCTTTTGCACACATCTAAACAGGTGCTCCAGTTCCAAAGCACTAAGCTGATATCTTGTAGGAAATCTTCTCTTGGTGTCGGGCTTTGCATATGCAACTACTCGACCTTTTTCTATGTGTTAAGTTTAACAACGCCCCAGATGGGCAGATGAAAGCCTGAAATAGTCATGCATATTTATTTAATATTCGTATATGTTTTAATGCTTCTGCAGGTACATATTGTGCATGAAAATGACGCGATCAAGGTACCAGAAACTTGAAACAGGTATTTCAGGAAAATAATTTTACTTTTGTACCAAGCAATATGTGAATATTTCACTGATGACTCTTATCAAATTATTGCCAAAAATGCTACAATTTAATCCACTATAGAATACATGTATGATTTGAACCACAGAAGTTGAATAGAGGCTGAGCACAAGTTGCTATATCCTATATGGATGAGTCTGATATACATTGGTGGGCCAAACATTAGACCGCCAGCAAAACTTCTTGCGCCCTGCATGTCAACTGAATTACAGCGTTGCTAGGTAGAGATAGGAGGGGAAGCCTGTTCCTTTACAATTGGAGCAGCATATTGACCCCTGTGAAGTATTAGTTGGAACTATATTCAAAATTTAAAGCCAGAGGAAAAAGGGTGAGAGAGAGATATGAAAATGGATCTTTAAAGTTTTAATGTACCTTCCCAATACGTATAACACAACTGGAGTTTCTTGAAGGGACTTGGCAGAGCATCTTATCTCCTACAATAAAAAGCCCTGTTCCTCCACACCACTTGCAATCGACATGCCCATTTGAGTTGCAAGAAGAGCATGCAACTGACCCTGGTTGTTCAAAGAAAGCATTACATATATGTTACAATGGAATCATAAACAAAGGAGGCTTAATGTCTGTTTGGATGAGCTATATCAGTAGAGTTTTTTTTAGAAGATAATTGATTGTTTAGTTGTTATTTAAAAAAGAACTTTTTTGAAAGAAGTACAATAGACTGTTTGACATTATAAAAATAAAAAGCAATTTTAATTTTAACTATATTTTATTTTGTAATAAAAATTATTTATGCATATAAATATTATTTAAAATATATTAAACAACATGCAAAATAAAATATATTAATTATTATATAATTTTAAACCATATGAAACATAAATGAAAATATATCTAATCAAATTTTTTGTATAGATTATAACATAAGTAAAATTAATAATAAAAATAACTCTTAAAACATATAAAAAGTTAAATAATATTATTAAATATTAAAATAAACGTGAATATGTGTTTGTGAGTATTATGAAAATTATGTGTAAAAATAAGAATAAAATAGACTAAAAAATAAGCTCATTAATTGATCTAAAATTTTTTTTAAAAAAGTATTTTTTGATAAGTTTCAAATTTGAACTTCTTATTTTAGTTGTCGAAAAAATTATATCTATTAAAAAAGTATTTTTTGTATTTTATAATTAAACGCTCATTTTTTATAAAAAAATTTGCGGTGAAAAAAATACTTATCTGTCCTTTTAAAATTCAACCAAACAAGCACTTACACTAAGTCAAATAAAGTTAACTGAGAAATCAACCAAGCCAGTTCCATGCGCTTGAGGAAGTCAGAGGAGCTCTCTGATGAATTAACCACGAAGCCCTAACCTTACAAGCCCTGGGAGCAACCAAGACTCTTTTTCTATCGTCGATGGGCTTGGCCACAGCACCACCGGCTTACCACAAGAACTTGCCCAGCACGTCATTTAGTGTTCCAAAGAGGATACGAAGAATTGGATAAAATTCTCAAAAATTAGGTCTTGATTGATCTTCCTTCGGTTATGGTCCGTGTCCGTCCTTTGGCGGCCCCTCCTGACGTTTGGAACCATTTTTGTGATACCAAAATATCTTTTAGTAGGGTATTTGTTGTCAAAACAAAATATCTTAAGACGGCAACTGATCGGATTCGAGTCGAACTCGAACTTTTGAGGTGTTGAGTTTCAAGTTCAAAGAGTTGAAAATGAGAGTTAAAGAGTTTCGAGAAAGAGTAAGTTTGTTGAATGATAGGCTTACAAATTCGAGAATTGGCGAGAATTAAATTGATATTTCGTCTTTTGAGTAAATTTTGTTCAAATTGTGATTAAGTTTTAGATTCATCGTTTGAAAAATATGAGAGTTAAGTGATATTTCAATATGATTTTTAATTAAATTTTAGATTAGATTCGAGCTCAAAAAAAGATACTTTATTCGGATTAAAATAAAATGTGGATTTTAAGCTTTAAATTTCCCATGGCTTATAGTTTAGAGTTGGACAATTGAGATAACAATAGTTGGAATGGACTTGCATTCAAAAATCAGTGTTTGAGCTTGTTGGACCTGGTGGTTGACAAATAAAAATTCCTTTATGTTTTGATAATTATAAAATATATAGAATTGGTTAAGAAATTATTTCAGGATTTTAATTAAAGGACCAATG
>JAOTAY010020309.1:0-12920 GCA_025629805.1 Erythroxylum baracoense
ATGTACAGATATTTTTCATGTGCAAAAATCACTGTTCACAAATGCATGAGCATGAGATGTGTTTTCCTAATTTCTCTGATTAATCTCTCGTGTACCCGTTTCTATAATTCAACCCGTTATATGGAAACGGGATGTTACATCTTCGATTCGGATTGAGCAATTATTGAAAGATGAACAAAGAGAGCATAGACAGGAGTTCAAAATTAAGAGGCATGGTGAGTTTCAAGTTGACTCTATTAGAAGATTTAGTAAACGCCAGAATAGATCATCACGATTACAGGCTAGATCGAGACAGTCAGGGTTTAGACCGAGAGGCGATTTTGTTCATGCTGGTAGTGGTAGAGGTCAGGCGTCTAGAGGACAGAAATATAGAGGGCAAACACAATTGATGCCTAGTTGTGAGTATTATGGAAAGAAACATGGTGGAGAATGTTGGAAGATATCGGGAGCTTGCTTGCGTTGTGGCTCTTTCGAGCATCAGATTAAAGACTGTCCCACAACTTTAAGAGCACAATCAGGAGCAAGAGGAGGATCAGTGGCTGAAATGACTGTCCAGTAGAGCAGAGCCAGTGGAGCAGAACAGAGAGGTAGGGGGTAAAACAAGTTCAACAGGTCCTAGTGTTAGGACTGAGGTACGGAGTAACCAATCGCAGTCCCAGGCCAGAATCTTTGCTATTACGAGACAGGAGGTGCATAATTCTCCAAATGTTGTTACAGGTGTGTTATATGTCTTTACTTTTGAGGCATTTGCATTGTTAGATCTATGATCTACGCATTCATTTATCACACCACATCTGGCATCTAAACTACATTGTAAGAAAGAGATGTTGAAATGTGGCTTAGAGGTGAGTACACCCATAGGTAGTATTACAGTGATTGGAGAAGTGTGTAAAAGGTGCATGATTCGGGTTGATCAGGCAGAGTTGAAAACCGATTTGATAGTACTACAGTTGAAAGAGATAGACCTCATTTTGGGTATGGACTGGCTTACTACTCATAGGACTGTGATAAATTGTTATGCTAAATAAGTCATTCTTGAATCTCCTAATCAACCAAGGGTTATTTTCGAGGTGATAGTCAAGTAGTGCCAGCTCAATTGATTTCATTAATAAGTGCCTTTAGGCTGATTCGAAGTGGATGTGAGGCTTATTTAGCCTATGTGACTGATACCCAAATTGAGCTGATAGTACAAGATGTTCCTGTTATTAAGGATTTCCTAGATATTTTCCTACTAAATTATCAAGATTACCACCAGATAGGGAAACGGAGTTTACTATTGACTGAGTTCCATGTATTGCGCCTATATCTATTCCTCCATATGGGATGACACATGTGGAACTTAAGGAACTTAAGACTCAGTTGCAGGAGTTGTTGGATAAGGGTTTTATCAAACTCAGTGTATCACCTTGGGGAGCTATAGTTTTGTTTGTGAAGAAGAAGGATGGAACCTTGAGATTACGCATTGATTATAGGTAATTGAATCAGGCAACAATGAAGAACAAGTATCCCTTACCAAGAATAGATGATTTACTCAATTAGTTACAGAGAGCTCAGGTGTTTACCAAACTAGATTTGAGGTTAGGGTATTATCAATTAAAGATAGCAGAAGCTGATGTACCAAAGAGTGCATTCAGAACCAGATATGGACACTTCGAGTTTTTGGTGATGCTTTTTGGATTGACGAATGCTCTGATAGCCTTTATGGCATTGATGACTAAATTATTCCAACTTTACTTAGATCATTTTGTGAATGTATTCATAGATGATATTTTGGTCTACTCGAGGAGTAGAAAGGAACATTTTGAGCATTTAAAGTTGGTCTTATAGATAATGAGAGAGAAGTAATTGTACGCCAAGTTTAGTAAGTGTGAATTTTGGCTTGATCAAGTGATGTTCTTAGGTCATATAGTATTTGGACAAGGAACACAGATAGACCCAAAGAGAGTTAAAACAGTGATGAAGTAGGAAGCACCTAGAAATGTGTCTAAGATTTGGAGTTTTCTTGGGTTAGCAGGTTATTATAAGAGGTTTGTCGAGAGATTTTCATTGATCTCAGCCCCTTTTACAAAGCTTCTGAGAAAGAATGTACCTTTTCGATGGACTAATGAGTGTCAGAGGAGTTTTGAGGAGTTGAAACATCAATTAACTACAACACTTGTGATAGTTATACCATCTGGATCTGGAGGATATGTTGTATATAGTGATGCGTCACATAAGGGATTAGTATATGTTTTGATGCAGTATGATAAAGTGATTACATATGCTTCAAGACGGTTAAGATCTCATGAGTTCAATTACCCAGTTCATGATTTAGAACTTGCTGCAGTGGTGTTTGCTTTGAAATTTTGAAGACATTATTTATAAGGTGAGACGTTTTAGATATTTACAGATCATAGAAGTTTGAGATATTTGTTGAGTCAAAAAGAACTGAATATGAGACAAAGGAGATAGATTGAGTTGCTTAGGGATTATGATTTAATGATTGAATACCATCCAAGTCAAGCTATTGTTGTAGCTGATGCATTAAGCAGGAAATCTAATAGTAGTGTGACACAAATTCAAACATCGAGGTTGCTAAACCTAGTTCAACTGAGAGCCCCGAATGTTGAGCTAAGTTTAGGACAGAATGAAGCATTGTTAGCTTGCTGAAGCTTAGACCAGTATTGCATGAAGGGATCGGGAAAGCTCAAAGCAAAGACCCATAATTGGTGAAGATTATTAAGAAGTTGAAATAGAATCCGAATTATGAGTTTGAGTTGAGGAACAGTGCATTATGGTTGAAGTAGAGATTATGCGTACTAAATGTTGATGGTCTGAGAAAAGAAATTTTAGAGGAAGCACACATAGCAGCCTATGCTATGCGTCCTGGTACTATCAAGATGTACAATACTTTGAAACAACATTTGTGGTGGCTAGGAATGAAGAAGCATGTGGCTGAGTATGTTACCAAATGTTTGACATGCCAACAAGGTAAGGCAAAACATCAGGCTCCAGTTGGAAAATCACAGTCATTACCTATTCCAGAGTAGAAATAGGAGAGAATTATAATGAATTTTATTATGGGTTTACCGAGAACTCCGAGACAACATGATGCTATATGGGTCATTGTTGACATATTAACAAAATCAGCTCATTTCTTGCCTATGAGAGAAAGTAACATACTTGATCAGTTAGCTCGGAGGTGTGTAAATGAGATAGTGAGGTTACATGGAGTCCTAGTGTCTATTGTATCAGACCAGGGTTCCAGATTTACATCTAGATTTTGGGGTAGTTTACAGTCAGCATTGGGTACAAAGTTGAACTTTAGTACAACATTTCATCCTTAGACAGACGGACAAAGTGACAGGACTATTAAAACTGTTGAGGATATACTTAGAGCTTGTGTTGTAGAGTTTCAAGGAGCATGGGATGAAAATATAGCTCTCATTGAATTTGCATACAATAATCATTATCACAGTAGTATTGGTATGGTTCCATATGAGACATTATATGGCAGAAAGTATCGATCACCTTTATATTAGGATGAAGAGGGCCTAAGGATTGTTGAAGGCCAAAAGTTGATTCAAGATATCGTTGATAAGGTAAATTTGATCCGTAGTAGGATTAAGGCAGCTCAAGATAGGCAAAAGAGTTACGTAGATCAATACTTGAGGGATATGGATTATCATATGGGAGATAAGGTGTTTTTGAGAGTATCGCCTTAGCGAGGAGTGCTAAGGTTTGATAAAAAGGAAAAGTTGAGCCCTAGATACATTGGTCCTTATAAGATTACTGAGAGAGTAGGATCATTAGCTTACAAATTAGCATTATTGTTAGAAATGTCTCAAATTCACAATGTGTTTCATGTTAGTATGCTTGGGAGATATCGATCAGATCCAACATATGTATTACCGGCACAGGAGGTTGAGATTGTAACAAATTTGAGTTATGTTAAAGAACCGATCAAAATAGTTGAATACCTGATGAAACAATTTAGAAATTGTGGAATTCCTTTGGTTAAAGTCCTTTGGAGGAATCATTCAAGAGAAGAATCTATATGGGATACTAAGGAATACATGAGGAAATAGTACCCCCATCTATTTGGTCAATCAGGTGAGAATTTCAATGACGAAATTCCTTAAGGGGAAAGAATTGTAATAGTCGGTTTTCAAATCTTAATGAGGGTTAGAATGTTAGATTTTTTAGGCATATCATTTTAGAATTTATAAGGTGCATTTCATTCACATGCATAACATGAGCATATACACATATGAATGTTGATTTAGAAAATATTGCAAAGATAGTATATGCACTCGATTGACATGTTTCGGCGTATGAAAGGTTTAAAATAATGATGATTTGATTGTGTATTGCTTATGTCTTGAATTTTGGTTTGATGAATTATAATTAGTAATTTGGAGTTAATTGATGAATTAAAATGTACATTTAGTCTAGGAAAAATATCAAGTGGTAAGACAAGTTGACACACAGAAAATTAGGATGACTAAGCTTATAAAATGAGTGCCTTTTGGCATAGAAAATTAAGAGACAAATGGCAGTAGTGATTGAGTGACAAATAGCCTAAGATATTGGTGACATTTGGCAGCCACATAAGAAGACATGTAGCTTACTCCATTTGTATGACATTTGTGCTTCTAAAACAAAGACACCTTGCACCAAATGGCTTAAGTAAATGCATAGTCATGTTTCTCTCTAGTTGTTTCTTCTGCATGCTTTCTTCTTCTCCTCCCTCTCACTACCGAAACACACACATAACCCTCAAAGCTTTGAAATTTTGCTTTAATTTTGTTCATCGTCACTCCAAGATCCATACAAGATCCTGCACAAAGATAGATATATTTTGTTATCATCTCTTTGCCCTTGCTGAAATCATTCTACTCCCATCTTATTCTTGGAATTGTGTTTCCATACATGGAAGGCTAGGTTAGCTTGATAATTGAGGAGGTATTTGAGCTGATGAAGAAGGTAAAATACTGATCTCTTGTGATATAAAATAATAGAACTTGATGATGACTGAATTGGGGATTGATTGATTGAAGTATTGGTGTTAAATGTGTGCTGGAAAAATGATGCATGAATGGTAGTTTCTATTCTGTTTAGCATGTATGAAAAAAAATAGTTTATGAGCTATTAAATGAATCATTTTGAGCTGGAAATTGAGATGAAATTGATGAGGAATTGAGGTATTATTAAGGTATAATTAATGGACTGTTATAAAGGTGTTTTGAATTTAATATGAAAGAATTTTCTTTTGAATCTGGAAAAAAATTGGGGATGTTAGTGTGTGTGTGTAAGAATGATTGTTAGTGACATAAACAAATAAAATTTAGAGAGCTTTAATGTTACCAAGATGGAAGCTATATTAACATGAATTGAAGTAGCTTTTGAAAGTATGAACTCTGGAAAATTTGAAGTGTTAATGATGATCCTAAGTAGATGAAATTTGTGAAGAATTAAGGCAAAATTAGATAGTGCCCGATCGGGGCACTCATCCCACAGTTGTGGGAAGGTCCCCCACAATTTTACCCAAAGCTTTGAAATGGTAATTTCAGTTTTTTGAATTTGTTGAACCAAATAAGGATAAGTAACTCTACATTGGTGTATTTGGATTTGATTAAGGACTGAAATGAACCTAGATTATTGCTTGATTAATTAGTTAAGGGTTCGATAAGTTTAGGTTGCTAATTGATGTCATTACTTAAGGAATGGATTATCTTGATATCAATGTATTTAAATATGGAAATTATGAGTTGTTAAAGGAATAAAGGTATAAACCTAAATGCAAAGTGGTAACACAAGCCATAATAATTGAATGGTCAAGACTTGTGAATAAGAATACATACCCAGAAAGGTCAATTGAGCATGCATTGAACATGACACATATGCATGTGCATGATTGTATATTCATATGATTGAACAACTTAGTGATGTGTAAATTATGTGTGTATTGTATGACTTTAGATGCACAAATTGATCGTCAGCAACCAGACATTGCCGGATCATCAAGGCAATAGCTTTTTTGGAGCGTACTATGAGTTAACCTAGATGTGTAAATTCAATTATATGTGCTTCCGTTTGAATTGTATGTGTATTTTGGAATGTGTGAACAACTGAATGATGAATGCTGGACTTAGATTCGAAGGATTACATATATGACATGAGCAAATTGAATGCAAAGTACTGAAAGCATGATATGTGAATTGATGAATCTCATTACATTGAAATGCATGATTAGATAAAGGAGTTTTGATTGGAGTAACCAATGTATAGAAAAGAGCTTAAAGCTCAGGATTGTATACAAAGAGCCCGATACCCACAACGAATATAGGACAGTATTTTAAATGATTTCGATATCCACAACAGATGTGGAACAGTAAATTAGGTTAATAGGCGCTCGTTCACAAAAAAGTAAAAAAATAAAGGAATCATATGTGCATTTGCATATACAATTATACATATATCATATGAATTTTTGTGATGAAATTATTGAATTGTTCTGAAATTGTGATATGCAATGTTAGTATATAGTACTTGTTGAAATATGACAAAATGTGATGTGGTATTTGATACTGGATTTTGTAATATACTCGCTGAATTGAGTTATGTAATTTATTTTAGTGTTTTGACTTAATTGAGCACATTAATAATTTTCACTTACTAAGTTCGCAAACTCATCAAAATTGCAATGTTAATTTTCAGGTTTAAGGGAGATCTAGCTTCTAAAGCGGTCTCATAGAATTCTAGCACTGTTATATCAGGGATAAGAATGGCTCAAAGGTCTAGTCAACCGATACTTGTGAAGTCTAGATAGATGTCTTTTGTATTAGTATTCCATGTTATGACACACATTGTCTCTAGTGTGTACTTTTTGTACTATATGATGTACTGGGATTGAGTTAAAAATTGTTATGTATGGTCTACTTGAATTTGGAAGCTTAATGACATGTATGACTTATTATGATTGTGAAGGAAATAAGTATTTAGAATGCTTAAGTTATATTGATGCCTCATAGTGTGTTTATGTGATTGTTTTAACGTATCATTTTCGTAGAGTATGGTCTCGACTATCTGTGGATATGTTCGGGCTTATGCGTTATGGGTATGATATATTACATTAAAACTTCCTTTAACTTGCTCTGGCACTAAGAAAACTCTTATAACACCCAACCCCCTCCTCAATAGCTAAACAAATCCTCCAAACACATAAAATAGAGTGGTAATAAGAGACCACAAAACCTCTATCAAGCTCTATTTTATTACTCAACATTCTTCTTCTAAAGAGCCCTTGGTTGTTTCTCCACCTTTTGAAATCCTTCAAAAGGGGCAGCTCGTTGGACAATAACCTTTTTTAGCTTTCTCTTAGATAAAGGGCCATGATTCTACCCTATAAAGAAGTGGGATTGAACTGGATGAGGCAAATTAAACTAAAAAATATCATGATAATTAAAGAGGACTACTTCCTCTTCAGATTCTTGAAGGAGTAAAAGATGAGCTAGATAATAAAGTAGGGGTGATCGTTATATCTTTTTTGTAAGCATCTATTTCTTCAAAAGCGAAGATCTAAAATAACTTTATATAAGAAACTAATCTCCATACTAGTATGGATACAATTCCATAACATCCTCCCTGGAATATTGGAGTACTTCTAGACATAATTTTTTAGGAAGAACATTAGGAAAACCTTTAGACCTTGAGAAAAATATAGTTGGAATAGGAAGAATAGATTTTGCTAAAGTATATATTAAATTAGAGTTACAGAAAGAGCTCCCCAACTTTCTGAGAATTATGAGATTAGGAGTAGAAGGTAACCTTTAAAATGCTAAAGTCAATGTTTTAAAGAACTTCTCCTATGTCACCTATTCAGAACTTAAAGGGAATAAGGAAAATCCAATGTTGGACACACTTTAGAGCCTGATGAACAATAAGAAATTACAACCTTGGTGGTATAGCAAGGTAAGAAACTTGTCTTAAGTAATAAGTCTCCTATGAGAATGGAGAAACCTAGAAAACAATCTAATTGAATAAGGAGTCTTTTAAGAGTGGAGCAATATGGAAGACAGCTTATCTAAAATGAGGAATCTCCCTTAGATAGCTTATAAAAAATAGTAACTTTTCATAATTCTTAAGAATTGATGGTTCAAAATCCTTTAAAGTTAACTCATACACCATAATTTACCTACCAAGTAAAGATTAGAATTCTAATAAGAAGACTCCTTTTATTGTAGTGATAAGAACCTTTAATAGGAGGAAAAAATTAGGTGTAAAATTCCCTCTTTAATGTCCTCATTTTGAATATTAGGTAGGTTATATAACCTTAATAAACAATCAAATCTTTTTGACCTAATTTTACTCTAAAACAATCATCTTGTTTGGCCATTTGGAGACCAAAACAAAAGCTAATACTTTCCAGTAAGGTTTATGGTTTATTCATAGCTATTAGAAAGTGTTATCTAACCACTAATGACACTATAATGGAAGAATCATTGTAGCCTTGGAACCTTCTTGTGTTAAAGTTGATAATTACAGATTTTTAGAACAATTCCTCCATATCTGCATCATTCTCTTGTATCTTAACATTTTTGATAAGATCACTGTTCGCTCAAGATTACACGTGCTAAGTTTTACTAATTATAACCTTGGTAATTATCGCGAGCGCATGGGTCGTTCGCGTAAGATCTAAGGTGTCGATCCCACGAGGAAGGGAACTAGTCCTCAAATCTAATGACAGCTAAGTTCGCAATTAACCTAAGTAAATAAATAATGTAGAATTTAAATCAATTAATAATCAATATGAGAAATTAAAGTGTTAGAGAGTAACAAAGGAGAGAAAGGAAATTTTAATTCAAAATTAAGAAAACCTAACTAATTATGCAATTATTGAATTAACAGGTCTAGGCGGTCCTAGGGTGAATTACTTTCTCTCGAGTTATAATTCTTAACCATAATTAGTAATCCCTAATTCAAATTATAGGAATTGCGATCTCTCAATCTGCAATTAGTCCAAAACCTAAATTAGTTCTAAAATTGCTTATTAACCTACCAAGAATCTATGCTCGATCTATCGTTGCAAGACTCTACTGGTTTAACTCAATTCTCTACTAAAAAAATGTTGCCGAATTATTAAGAAATTAATTAAAATCACAATCACTCAATAAGAAAACACAATCGAATAAATTTTATTAATCTTAAGAATCAAAATTTGAAAGTGAGTATAAACGTAAACTCATCATTCACACAATGAATCTCAACACCTATTTCAATTCTATACATAAATAAAACTAAAATAAATGAAAACACTATTGGGAACAGAATCTCGAAGCGATGATCGCGGGAAACTACCCGTTCTGGGAAGTACTTCGCATCTAGCATGTCTCCGTGTTTCTCTTCCTTCGTCTCCTTTCTCAATCTCTTGATTTCTCTCTAGGTCTCTCAGATTTGACAAAATTTCGCTCTTTTGGCATGACTCTCCTCCCCTCTAATCACTCTGGTGGCTGTCTTGTAGTGTGTTATTTATTCTGTAGCACCCTAGGTCAAATTTGGGGTGGAAATGGTCTAAAAAATCATTCAAAATTTTGAGTTTTCGTTTCAGCCTGACATAGGGCACAATTGTGGCTGGTGATTTATCCTTTCTGTCACGAACGTTGCCTAAAGTGCATGATCGTGGCCTGACTTGATGCTTTCTATCACGATCGTGGCCCCTGGTGCACGATAGTGGCCTGACTGCTTCTGGCTCTTCCTTCTTGTCATGATCGTGACCACTGTGCACGATTATGGCCTGTCTTTTAACCCGAAACTCTTCAAATCTTCATCATTCTTCCCCGTTTACCCTGCAACACTAACACTCAAACCAAGGTACCTCAAAAATATAACAATTAAGCTCACAGATTCATACTAACCTATAAAAACACATAATCATACAAAATAACATAATTAACACATAAACACACACTTAACTCTGAATTTAACGTTAAATACTTACCAAATTACACCCTAAAATATAATGCAAAATGCAACTATCAACATCCCTACATTTAAACATTTGCTTGTCCTCAAGCAAACAAAAAAACAAAACACATAAAAACATATAACACACAATGTAATAATGAGGCAATGGCTCTGAGTTCATGAAATAACTTTAATATTGGACACAATCATTCGAATTATGGCAAATCATTAAAAAAATATATGTATATAGGAGCTTTGAACTAAATATACAACTAAATGAAGACCTAAGTGTTACTTAGTTACCCTTTTCAATTGTACACACACATTAATAAATCCTTAGTCCCTCGGACTTTGTAACTGTTCCTAAGTATAATTCCATGAAAATTCAAGCTTATTACAAGTCTGGTAGGGGTTTATTTAAAATACTTTTTTTAATTTTTATTTAAACCAGGACTTAGTCTTTTACTCAGAGGCAAACATTTATGAAAAATGTCGATTTGACTACTCAACCAAGTCATTTATTAAATAACTTGGTTGAAACGTCATTATAGCCTTTTTACGTGAAGGCACACATTTGTGATGCGTGTCGATCTAGTTACTCAGTTACATCACATTTTCAACTGGCTAATAGCTCTATTCATAACTCGAAGGTTAGCAGAATAGTAATTTATTAAACTAAAATTTTTTTGCTATTCATTTTCATGAAAAATACTAGTTAAGTTACTTAACCTAAAAGACCTCAATTTATGAATGAATGTGACAATTTAGAGAGTGCCAAATTTACACTAAGTCCAAATTATGCTTTATATTTATCCAAAGGTCCCTTCTTTCACTAATTTCGTAAGCTAATAATCGTTCATAACTTGATAGACTATGTCCCAAAATTAATAAGTTTCACTCAATCTAAGCTATTGTCACATTCACACACTTCACACAATGTAACTTACTACTATCATACAGTATGTAAAATTCATATACAAAAGAAAAACACAGAATCCCTCCCCACACTTGAACAACAGATTATCCTCAATGTGAGAAGAGAGCAGACACCCAGTGGAAATAAACACAATATATGAAAAACATAAGAAGAAAATAGTAACATAAAATTAAACAAAAAGGGTTAGAATATGAAATCATTCATAGTGAAAAAGGTGGTGATGGTTATAGTGTTGAGACCAAATCAGCTTGACATCGAAAATGTTTCCCTATCTTATAAATGAGTCAAGAGAAAAAAAGAATTAGCACTCCAAACCGTTCCAAATTATTCACGACTTATTTAAGAACTTAAAACAAACCTAACTACACCACAATTTAAACCTACTACTAAACGTGCTAATTTATGATCATTAACTTGACCTTCATCCTTCAAAACTCATCTAGGATTAATTATGAGCGGCTTGTTTCCATCCTTTTCATTCAACATCAATTTTGTAACCCGTGAGGAAGGTACAAATTGTAAGATGATCAAAAGGACAACATTGATAAAACTATAAAAATCAATTAATTTCAGTAATGCCCTTTTCACTAACAGACTGTCAATAAAATAGGGAATAACAAAACTCCCTAAATTTTTTGTCGAATCTAACAGTTTGTCCTGTACGAAGGTGAATTTCTCTCCTTTGTCCTTCATCACCTTCGTCTCCTTTACTTCTTCCGCTTCATGAACAAAGACCTTTTTCGCTTCTTTGAATTCGATATTTGTCGTCATCCGTTCTTCACCCTTTTAATCTTCAGAAGATTCGAACACATCAATTATCTTAAATGAGCTACTAAACTTTAGATTCTTAAATACATCATTCATGTGAAATGTCTCTTAATCATGATCAATCCAAAGGATAGGGTTCTTTGTATGGATTTACCTAAGAATTTTCAATTTTCACATGTGGTATATCCAAGACTGGTGAATAATAGAGAGGGTTGGAATTCTTTTCCTCGTACACTTCCATCATCTTTTGGTTGTCAACGAATTGAAGTTCAGCATGGTCTTCCTCTGGTTCTTCTAACTCTACCCCATTCCTAAGTATGACAAACTCGTATAGCTCTAATTGTTGTAATTCCATTTTTCTCAAAAAGTCTTCCACACTTCTCTTACAAAATTCACGAGAAAGCTGTCTTACTTGAATCTCCAAGTTATGAATAGAAGCAGCATGATTTTCCATTACTTGATCAATTTGCTCTTCCAGTCTCTTCTGCCCTTCTTCCATATCTGTGAGCTTATCTAAGATCTTGTCCAGTTTAGAATCCTATGAACTGGATTCATCATATTGAAATTCAAATAGATCTTGGTGTCCCATATGAGTACTTGCATTGTTAGACCAATAGAAATCTGGGTGGTTTTGCCACCCGAAGTGTACATGGTCCAATAAGGGTTGTTATTTCTCCAACCTTACCGCGACTTATTATAATTCTCAAAATTTTCTTACTCCCTATAATATCTACCTTCAATCATTATTCAACATTCAACTCTTTAGATATTCCATTCTAAGATATCTCGATGTGTCTTTACTTTACGCCCCAATTTTTTTAATAAAAACAAAAGTTAGTAGAAAAGCTTTAGACTAAAGAACTAAATTGCCTTCCCGAGCAACAGTGCCAAAAACTTGTTTGCTCAAGGTTACATATGCTAAGTTTTACTAATTATAACCTTGGTAATTACGACAAGCGCACGGGTCATTCGTGTAGTACCTACGGTGTCGATCCTATGAGGAAGGGAACTAGTCATAAAATCTAAAGGTAGCTAAGTTCGCAATTAACCTAATTAAACAAATAATGTAGAATTTAAATCAATCAATAATCAATATGAGAAATTAAAGTGTTAGAGAGTAAACAAAATAGCAAAATCACGACCCAACCTAAAGTCAACTTAGAAATCACTAAGGGAGAGAAAGGAGATTTTAATTCGAAACTAAGAAAACCTAACCAATTATGCAATTATTGAATTAACGAGTCTAGGCGGTCCTAGGGTGAATTACTCT
>JAOTAY010020310.1:0-12917 GCA_025629805.1 Erythroxylum baracoense
AAACTCACTATTCACAAATGCATGAGCATGAGATGTGTTGTCCTAATTTCTCTGATTGCTCTCTCGTGTACCCGTTTTCCTGGTCCGACCCGTGATATGGGAACGGGACGTTACAATTATTGCCTATGTATTGGAGTTTGGTACATGTAGCAAGTGGTGGAGCATTGGGTGAGAAGACTCCCAAAGAAGTAAGGACTTTGGTCGAGCATATGACAGTAAACACTTGATAATTTTGCATTCACAACAATGTTTGTAGGGTAATGAGAAAAGCAATTCATCCATAGAACATTGTTTAAATGAAGTGACATCTTTTGTTAGACCGATTGCTATAGGGAAGGTATAGGTGAAAGCTTATGGGATATGTAAAAATGCAAGCCATCTGACAGATGGATGCCTAACTCTATAAGAGGGAAATATAGAGTATATTAATGCTACAAGAGGAAGTTTTTCTTACAATGCAATCCATCTTCCTAAAATTATAAAATAGGTCGGAGAGATTACCCAAACTTAAGTTATGAAGGGAATATACAATAGAAATACTTAACATATAGACCTTAGGGAGCATAACAATTTCAACCAAGACCACAAGCCTTCTTTAACTCAGGTTCATCATTGGAAGAAATGATTAAGTCTCTTCCTACTAACACTTTTCCATTCTAGCAGGATGTAAAACAATTTTAGCAAAAGACAAGATCTTAATTTCAAAAGGAAAGGTCTATTATTCAAAATTTGGAGAGCTAAGTGAGTTAATTGGCAATTGTTATCAACCAGCTAAAAATCACAAAAAAGAGGAAAATTACTATCTTAACCTGAAGTAAACCCAAATAATGTTAGTGCAATCACTTTAAGGAGTGGTAGGAAGCTTGAAGTCTAAATAGTAGCACACAAAGGATGGCTAGTGAAGAAGAAATTGATATGGTGCTTGTATAAAAAAGGGATGTCTCTTATAGCTCAAATGTAAATGCCAAATCCCAATATTTAATAAGACTAACCCTCTACCTTTCCCTAGCATATTAGTAAAGTCAAATAAGGAGAACAAAGATGAGGAGATCTGGGAGATTTTTCAAAAGGTCAAAGTAAATATATCATTACTGGATTTGATCAAAAAGGTGGCAAGGTACCAACAAGAAAAAGTTGAAAGGTAATGAAATGAAAAGATGAGTGAAAATTTGGATGGGTTTATCATGGATGCATGCATCACATGCATGCGAATGTAGTGCAAGTGTTGGAATCAATATACCGACACCATGACAACCAGAAAACCATAAAATCTAACATGTATGTATGGATGTGTAAAAGAACATGAAATATAAAACCTTTTACTTATGTTTCTCCCCCTTTCTTGTTTCTTCTCCTTTTTTGGGTTATTGCAAACACCAAACCCTTCCTTGATCACCCAAGAACACGGAAAGAAGATGAAGAAAATTTTATAAGGATGATTTGAGAACCAAACTAGATGAGTTCTAGTAGATACTCAAAATGATGGAAGATAGACCAAGAACCTTGTTACATACACTTTGATTCATGCAACAATGGCATAAATTGCAAGAACAAGGTTCTTGATACCTCTCTCTCACTCTAGAACTCTTTTAGAGCCCTTATGGTCTCACTTATGTTTGTTAGAAGGGTTAGAACGTTGTGTACACAAATGAAGAACTCATTTATATACCCATTCGTGCCTTTTGTCATGATCGTGGCCTATTTAAATTTGGCCATACATACCATATTTTTCATCTGATCTTTTATGCATGTGACCCTTAGGTTTTCAATTATTTTAGGCACTTGAAATAATTATTAATTCAATCAAATCATGAAGGGTTTTATGATGCCAATTTTTTGGAATATAAGTGGATTAACATATGAACTCTTTGATAGTTAATTATCCAACTTACCGTTCCATAGACAATTACCATGCAATTCATCCTTTTACGATACTATACCCCACTTAGTTTTGAGTATGGGCTATGTGTCAACTTCCACCAGACTTTCTACGTCATATCTAGTCTAAGTGATGTTAGTTTTTGTCCTAGGATCTCATTACTCTTATGTGTCATTGAAGACTCTCTTCATGACACATAATTGATCTAACTAGAGACTCCTGAGTAATGATCCCGATAAGAGATCGTGGGTATCATGTCATTCTATTAGGAGTGGGGAATCCTTTATTAGCTGCCCAAATTACCATCAAATACTGATAGTTGTGCCCAGTCACCACCCTAAGAGCAACCTTATCTTAAGGTAACAAGGAATGATGTCAAAGCACATGATTAATATCCAAGATATCAGTACTCAAGGATATTTGCACCGTTGTCATGATAAGATTAATCATTGACATTTGATAGATCAACCATATGATAATCTCTTAACAGGTCATCCGATGTATCCACATGTTAACTCTAAACAACTCATGCTTACAGTTTGTAAGATCCACTACCAATCAAGGAGTATAACATCTGCTAGTCTGTCTGGATTAATAATGTCCTATCTTATTAATCATATGACTAGGGATTATTTAGATACTAACATAATTGCACATGATAGGAATCTCATTATCATGATTTCCTTCATGCTATGTTTTGTATCATGAACTTCATTAATTCGATTTAAGATCAATATCTATTCATATATAAACAAATATCAAATGAATGAAAAATTCCTTTTGCTTTGTTAATCAAAATAAAATTTGCACAAAAGTGCTAAAGGTGATTGTCTTTAGAGCACTACTCTAACAATATCCCACTTGCATTAATGTCAATCACCTTTATATCTATTACCATAGAGGAGTACACAAGAATCAAATTTTATTTGAGGAAGTGACTTAGTCAAAGGATCATTGATGTTCTAATATGTGGCCACTCTCTCTATCTTCACATCACCCCTATCGATTATCTCCCTGATTTGGTGATATCTCTTGAGTACGTGCTTCGACCTTTGATGAGACCTTAGTTTCTTGGCTTAAGTTATAGCCTCATTATTATAATAGTAAAACAATATTGGGTATATTATGCTCGGAACCACTCCAAGTTCCATGACAAACTTTTTGATCCAAACAGCCTCTTTTATAGCATCCACAGTTGCAATGTACTCTGACTCGGTTGTCGAATATATAGTCGTCTCTTGTTTGGAACTTTTCTAACTGACTGCTCCACCATTCATTGTGAAAACATAACCTGCCTAGGATTTGGGGTCTTCTTGGTTAGATTTAAACTAGGCATCTATTCCTCACTAGGATCCGATTGATATCTACTCGTAACACTTAGAACATACGATATATTGGGTCTTGTACATAACATACATACATGATTGATCCTACTGCAGAAGCATATGGGATCATACTCATGCAAGTCCTCTCATCTTGTATCTTGGGACACATAGCTTCGAGAGTCTTATCCTATGATTCATGGGAAGAAACCATCTCTTAGACTACTCCATGCTAAACCTATTTAGCACTTTGTTTGTATATGTTGACTGTGAAAGACCTAGCAACTTCCTTGATCTATCTCTATAAATCTTTATTCCCAATATATAATTAGCTTCTCCAAAGTATTTCATGGAAAAATTTTGGGACAACCAAATTTTGACTGATTATAAACTTGAGACATCATTTCCCATCAATGATATGTCATCCACATATAACACAAGGAATATGATAGCGCTTCCACTAACCTTCTTGTACACTCAAGGTTCATCAGGATTTTGTGAGAAACCAAACTCTTTGATTGTCTCATCAAATTTGATGTTCCAACTCCTAGATGCTTGCGTCAATCCATGAATCGAGTTCTGAAGCTTGCATACCTTTCTCCCATCTCTAGATACAAAGCCCTTAGGTTGTATCATATATACATCCTCAACTAGGTTTCCATTTAGGAAAGTCGTCTTCACTTCCATCTACCATATTTCATAATCATAATGAGTAGTAATAGTTAAGAGTATTCTAATGGATTTAAGCATAGTTACGGGACTAAATATCTCATCATAGTCAACCCCTTATATTTCACAATAATCTTTAGCGACTAGCGTTGCTTTATAAGTAATCACATTACGTTCCATGTCAATTTTCTTCTTAAAAATCCACTTGCACCTTATAGGTTTTAACCCTTCAAGAGGGTCAAACAAAGTCCATACTTGATTTTCATACATGGAATCCATTTCAGGCTTCATGGCTTGAAGCCATTTTTCAGATTCTGAACTCTTCAGAGCCTCTTCATAGGTTGCAGGCTCATCGTCCTATATAAGTAATACGTCATTTTATTCGCTTAAGAGAAATCCATATCTCCCTAGAACATTGCCTATCTTACTTGACCTATGAATATTTTGTGTGTCAGGAGGTTCAACTGTTGTCTCATCTTTGTGAACAACAATTTCGAGTTCAGGCAATTGAGTTACATCTGTTTAAGCATCATGAACTTCATCAAGTTCAACTTTGCTCTTATCGTCTTCTCTTAAAAGAAACTCTTTTGCTAAAAAGACAGCATGCTTTAAGATAAACACCTTTTACACTAAAGCATTATAGAACTGATATCTAATTGTTTCCTTAGGATATCCTATAAACAGACATTTATCAGATTTCACTTCAACCTTGTTTGATTGAATCCGCTTCATATAAGCCAGACACCCCTAAACTTTCATATAAGAAAGAAAGAACCTTTTATTGGTCCATATCTCATATGGAGTAACTTCAAGTACCTTTGAAGGGACTCTGTTTGTCACATAAATAACAGACTCGAGTGCATAACCTCAAAAGGATTTCGATAGATCTACTAAACGTATCATAGACCTTCCCATATCTAGCTACGTTCAGTTTCTCCTATCAGCCACACATTATGTTGTGGTGTGTAAGGTGGAGTCTATTGGGATACTATCTCATTATCTCTGAGATAAATTAGAAATTTCTTGTTTAATTATTCACCACCTCGATCTGATCAAAGTGTCTTAATACTTTTACCAAGTTGTTTCCACTTTTACAGAGTTGTTTCTTTACTTCATGTCTAAATTATTTGAACATTTCAAATGATTCAGACTTGTATGTCATTAAATATATATATCCATATCGTGAATAATCATCGATAAAAGTAATGAAGTACACAAAACCACCTCTGGCATGAATGGACATTGGACCACATACATCATAATGTATTAGGTTTAATAACCCATTCATTCGTTCACCCTTTCCTTTAAAAGATAATTTATTCATCTTGCCTAATAAGTAAGATTCACATGTATCATATGATTTATAATTAAATGACCCTAGGCTACCATGCTTATGTAGCTTAGTCATGCGTTTCTCACTTATATGTCCAAGTTGATAATGCCATAAGTAAGATGATTTTAAGTTATCTTGTTTTTTCTTTATTGTCATTGATATTCAAAATTGGATTGGACATATCTAATATGTAAATTTCTTTGCACAATGTAGTAGTATCATACAACATCTCATTAAACTTAATTGAGCAATATTACTTGACAAAGTTAAATGAAATCCTGCTTTATTAAGACATGAAACAGATACAATGTTTTAGTCACAGTGGATACATAAGAGCAATTTTTTAATACTAACTCCAGCCCGCTAGGAAGATACAAAACATATGTCCCTAAGGCTAATGTAACAACTCTTGCTCTATTTCCCACACGTAGGTCCATCTCTCCCTTCTTGAGCGGTTCGCTATCCCTGAGAACTTGCATATCAACATATATGTGTGATCCATATCCGGTATCTAATACCCAAATGTTATGATCAGAAATAGTATTAACCTCAACGACAAATATCATAGTGAAGTAGATGGTGGGGCATCTAATGCCTTTTTCTGCTTCAGTGACTCCAGATAAGCTTTGCCATTCCTCTTCTAATGTCCTTCCTTGTTGTAATGGAAGCATATCCCCTTTGGTGTTGTCTCCTTCGCCTTCTTCTTGGCTACACCTCCCATTGGCTTATTGGACTTCTTCTTCTTCATTTGGTTCTTCTTTTGAGAACCAGAAGCAGAGTCTACTATCATCACATCCTTACTGTCTTTCTTGACAGTCTTCTAAGTTGTTTTGAGCAGATTAATCAGCCCAGGTATCGTTGCAGATATTTAGTTCATCTGATAGTTAAGCATAAACTGTGAACAAATATCAGTCAAACCATTCATAATTAAGTCTATACTTAATTCATGAAACATTATGAAGCCCAAACTGGCTAATCTCTCAATATATCCATTCATCTTCAGCACAAACTGCACTAGAGATGATCCCTCAGCCATCTTAGAATGAAAAAGCAACGTCGACGTCTCGAACCTTTCAGATCAAGCTTGCTCATCAAACAATTCCCTTAGATGATAGACTATGGTATGAGCATCCATAGCCTCATGCTGCTTCTACATTTCTAGTGACATAAAGGCCAACATTATATAGCTAGCTAACTCACTAACATCCAGTAGCTTCTTATAAGCTTTCTGATCTTCATCAGATGCATCGACAACAGGGGGATCGGGAAGTGGTTCATTTAAGACATATCTTAGTTTTTCAAATTTGAAAACCTCTCAAATTCTGTAGCCAATCCAAGAAGTTTAGTCCTGTGAGTTTGTCGGAATCTAACAGGGAGCGTAATTTCACATAGAAGACATCGTACGATTCAATAATCTAGAAGAACTAGAGAAAGTGTTGGAATGTACATTAATGCATATTGATAAGGACTTTAATCACATGCATTATAGGTCCTATTATTTTAATTCAAATCCATAGCCCTCACTACGAATTCGAGAAAACTTATAGTGTTCTTAATGGATTGATATTGGATATCACTAAGAATGACCTTGGGTTTGCCCAACAAGCCACCTTATGTCAATCGATAGGTATCATTTATACCAATTGCAGTTAGTTATGGAACTAACGACTTCTTCCATCAACTGTTGATTTATCACACTTATTTGGTTATCAACTTTTGATTTGTACACATCCCATGTATATAACCCAACGTCGCTTCTATCCACATTGACCTTGGGTCTACCCAACAAATCAACGCTTCCAATTAGGACTAACCAACTAATCCAAAAATCTAATTTCCATTGTTTGAACTTATTTGTGTAGAGTGGGCTTAGGTTTGGCCAATAACCCAACTCTAAAAGAACTTTGGTTCTTGACATATCAATGCAAGGCATAAGTCCTAATATTCGTTTGAGGGATTTGTCTTTTGGTCTTATCAATACTTAGATGATCTTGATTATTTATATCACATATATACATTTAGATTATGGATAACTCAATTAAATTGAGCCTATATCTATAACTACCCTTAAAATTGCATCTAATGCCTGTATCACACAACGAAGGTCTAAATTAGGTTGTGACTTGATTATGTATCTAAAGTTCGTGATTCGATTCAACTATTGAACTTAATCAGGTACTAGTGTTAGTCTTGGATAATCCAAACTATATATGTGATTTGATTAGGAACCCTAAAATTTAATTATTTTGATGTCTAGATTAAACACTTTAATCCTAGTTTATAAGTCTTTATCTAGTCACACTGGAAATGTTATGCTCTACTTAGATTAATTCTAAATTAATCCCTAGGGTTTCCAAAATTCCTGTACATTAATTAGTCATCTATAATATCCCTAGGTCATTTAAAATTTATCTAAACAATTTCGGCACATGCCAAAATTATCTTGACTCCCAAAATTGTCAAGATAAATAAGTTAACCTACTATACATTAAAGGGATCGATTTAATGTTTGGAAATTTTCCAGAACCATAATTTCAAGCACATGCATTAAGCATGCTATTACCATGAAAATAACACACTTCTTTTCACATAAGAACTTATTTAAGTCTTATAACTGAAATACATACATTATAAGTCATTAAGTAAGTCAACTCCATCAACTTTCAAAAAGTTGACCAATATTGATTTTGACTTTATTTACTAACTTAATCAAATTCAATTAACTTTCGAAAAATTCTAGAGTCTTATACACATTCTAAATGTGTCTAATAAAAAATTTCAGAAACTATTTCCTAGAATTTATTTATTAAAAAATTGGAATAAGCCAGCACATCACATGTGTATGACATTTGTCATGTTACTTCTAACGGTAGTCAAACATTACATCATGCATGCATAAGATAATCACCATAACAGTAAGTGTCATGCATCTCATACATGTTGCAACATCTCATCTTGCATATGCATGCATGAAATTTATAAAAACAATTTTTATAAAAATTATTATAGAATTTACATGCATGTATGTTCATCTCATTTCCAGAATTTCCAGAATTTCATACATGCATAATGCTGAAACTAAATTCGTAATAAAATCGCAAATGAAATTTAATTGCATTTTCTTTTTGAAAAAACATAACATAATAACTTATAAACATTTATGTGAAAGAAAATAAAAAAATTATAGAATTAAGACGAAAATTTCAAAATCAGCATATGCATTTAGTTTTCCAGAAATTCCCAAAAATCAACATATGAACAGTCTGGATATTAATTCGAAATAAAATATAAAATGACTTTCAATTGCAATCAGAAATTTTTTTTCTACATTTTACACGAATTATTCAAAATCAATATATATGTCAGTCATAACCCATCAAACACTTTGCACATGTTCAACACATCATCTATTACATGCATAAACATGCTCTAATATCACTGTTATGTTTGTCATGGATGCATGAATCACATGGATGCGAATGCCACGAAAGTGTCAGATATTCCATAACAACCTGAAAACTACATGATCTAACATGCATGCATGGATATGTAAAAGAACATGAAATATAAAACCTTTTACCATATGTTTCTCCTCCTTTTTTTCTTGTTTCTTCTCCTTATTTGGGTTGTTGCAAACACCAAACCCTTCCTTGATCACCCAAAAAAATGAAAAGAAGATGAAGAAATAATGTATAAGGGTGATTTGAGCACCAAACTAGATGATTTCTAGTAGATGCTAAAAATGATGGAAGATAGATCAAGAACCTTGTTGCATTCACTTTAATTCATTCAATAATTGTATAAAACAAGGTTCTTAATACCTCTTTCTCACTTTAGAACTCCTTTAGAGCCTTTATGGTTTTATTGTGTGTCTTAGAAGGGGTAAAACCTTGTGTACATAAGTGAAGAACTCACATATGTACCATTCGTCCCTCACCTATGTACCTATTCGTACCCTATGTCATGATCGTGGCCAAAAAGGCCATGATTATGGCTTGGCTTGCCTTCATCCATGATCGTGGCCAATGAGTCATGATTGTGGTCTGTTTAAATATGACCATACACACTATATTTTTCGTCCGATCTTTTATGCATGTGACCTTTAGGTTCCTAGTTATTTTAGGCACTTGAGTTAACTCTTAATTCAATTAAATCATGAAGGGTTTCGTGATGCTAATTTGCTAGAATATAAGTGGATTAACACATGAACTCTTCGATAGTTAATTATCTAACTTATAAACCTTTCACCATACTATACCCCACTTGGTTCAGAGTATAGGCTATGTGTTAACTCCAACTAGACTGACCACGTCATATCTGGTCCAAGTGATGATAGTTCTTATCTAGGATCTCATTACTCTTATGTGTCATTAAAGTCTCTTTTTATGACACATAACTGCTCTCGCTAGAGACTCCCAAGTAATGACCCGACAAGAGGCCGTGCGTATCATGTCCTTCTATCAAGAGTGGTGAGTCATTTATTGACTACCCAATTACCTTTGAATGCTAACAGCTGTGCCTAATCAGGCCTAAGAGTGACCTCATCTTGAGGTAAACAAGGAATGATGTCAAAGCATAGGATTAATATCCAAGATATCTGTACTCAAGGATATTTGCACCATTTCTATGATGAGATTAATCATTGAAATTTGATACATCAGCCATATGACAATCTCATAGCGGGTCATCCGATGTACTTATTACTTTTAGTAAGCATTCACATGTTAACTCCAAACAACTTATACTTACAGTTTGTAAGATCCACTGCTTGATCAAATTAAAGAGTATAACATATGCTAGTTTGTCTGGATTAATAATCTCCTATCTTATTAATCCTATGACTAGGGATTATTTAGATACTAACATAATTGCATATGATAAGAATCTCATTATCATGATCTCATCTTGATTTCCTTTATGTTATGTTTTGTATCATGGACTTCATTAATTCGATTTAAGATCAATATCAATTCATATATAATCGAATATTAAATAAAGGAAAATTTCCTTTCACTTTATTAATCAAAATAAAGTTTGTACAAAAGTGCTAAAGGTGATTGCCTTTAGACCACTACTCTAACAATATCCCACTTGTATTAAAGCCAATTGCCTTTGTATCTAATACAATAGATGAGTACACAAGAATCAAATTTTGTTTGAGGAAGTTGCTTAGTCAAAGGATCGGAGATGTTATGATTTGTACACACTCTCTTTATCTTTACATCACCTCTATTAATTATCTCCCTGATTAGGTGATCTCTCCTGAGTACGTGCTTAGACCTCTGATGAGACCTTGGTTCTTTAGCTTGAGTTATAGCCTCATTTTTTTCATAGTACAACAATATTGGATCTATTATGCTCGGAACCACTCCGAGTTTTATGACAAACTTCTTGATCCAAACAACTTCTTTTGCCACTTCTGCAGCTACAATGTACTCTGACTCGGTCATAGAATCTGCAGTCGTCTCTTATTTGTAACTCTTCCAACTGATTGCTCCATCATTCAGTGTGAAAAACCTAGCTGGGATTTGGAGTCATCCTGATTAGATTGAAAACTGGCATCTGTCCCTTACCAGGATCCGATTGATATCTGCTCGTAACACTTAGAGCATACAATATATCGAGTCTTATACATAACATAACATGCATAATTGATCCTACTGCCGAAGTAAATGGGATTATACTCATGCGAGTCCTCTCATCTTATGTATTGGGACACATCAATTTTGAGAGTTTTATCCTATGATTCATAGGAAGAAACCCTCTCTTGGACTACTCCATACTAAACCTATTTAGCACATTATCTATATATATTGACTGTGAAAGACCTAGCAACTTCCTTGATCTATCTCTATAGATCTTTATTCCTAATATATAAATTGCTTCACCAAGGTTTTTCATGGAAAAATTCTGGGACAACCAAATTTTGACTGATTATAAACTTGAGACATCATTTCCCATCAATGATATATCATCCATATATAACACAAGGAATATGATAACGCTTCCACTAGCCTTCTTGTACACACAACGTTCATCAGGATTTTGTGAGAAACCAAACTCTTTGATTGTCTCATTAAATTTGATGTTCCAACTCCTAGATGCTTGTGTCAATCCATAAATGGATTTCTGAAGCTTGCATACCTTTCTCCCATCTCTAGATACAAAGCCCTCAAGTTGTTTCATATATACATCCTTAACTAGGTTTCCATTTAGGAAAGCTGTCTTCACATCCATCTGCCATATTTAATAATTGTAATGACCAGCAATGGCTAGGAGTATTCTAATGGATTTAAGCATAGCTACGGGGCTAAATGTCTAGTCATAGTCAACCCCTTATGTTTGACGATAATCTTTAGCAACTAACCTTGCTTTATAGATAATCACATTACCTGTCATGTCAATTTTCTTCTTAAAAATCCACTTGCACCCTATGGGTTTTAACCCTTCGGGTGGGTCAACCAAAGTACATACTTGATTTTCATACATGGAATCCATTTCAAACTTCATAGCTTGAAGTCATTTTTTAGATTCTGAACTCTTCAGAGCCTCTTCATAGGTTGTAGGCTCATCGTCCTCTATGAGCAATACGTCATCTTTTTCACTTAAGAGAAATTTATATCTCTCTGGAACATTGTGTATCCTACTTGACCCATAAAAATTTTATGCGTCAGAAGGTTCAACTATTGTCTCGTCTCTATGAATAGCAATTCTAGTAGGCAATTGATCTACGTCTGTTTAAGCATCACAAACTTCAACAAGTTTAACTTTGCTCCCATTGTCTTCTCTTAAAGGAAACCCTTTCTCTAAAAAGACAACATGCTTTGAGAAAAACTCCTTTTTCTCTAAAGCATTATAAACTGATATCCAATTGTTTTCTTAGGATAACCTATAAACAGACATTTATTAGATTTCGCTTCAAGCTTGTCTGATTAAATCTTCTTCATATAAGCCGGATAACCCCTAACTGTCATATGAGAAAGATAGTGCCTTTTGTTAGTCCATATCTCATATAGAGTAACTTCAGCTGCTTTTGAAGGGACTCTATTTGTCACATAAACAACAGTCTCGATTGCATATCCTCAAAAGGATTTCAGTAGATCTGCTAAGCCCATCATAGACCTTACCATGTCTAACAAGGTTTGTTTTCTCATGTCAGTCACACCATTAGGTTGTGGTGTGTAAGGTGGAGTCCATTAGGATACTATCCCATTATCTTTGAGATAAATTAGAAATTTCTCGCTTAATTATTCACTACCTCGATTTAAACAAAGAGTCTTAATACTTCTACCGTCTTGTTTCTCTACTTCATGTCTAAGTTGTTTTGGCATTTCAAACGCTTCAGACTTATATCTCATTAGATACACATACCCATATCATGAATAATCATTGATAAAAGTAATGAAGTACACAAAACCACCTATGGCATGAATGGACATTGGACTACATACATCAGAATGTATTAGGTTTAATAACCCATTCATTCGTTCACCCTTTCCTTTAAAAGGTAATTTATTCATCTTTCCTAACAAGCAAGATTCACATGTGTCATATGATTCATAATCAAATAACCCTAGGCTACTATTCTTCTGTAGCTTAATCCTATATTTCTCACTTATATGGACAAGTCAAAAAACCCATAAGTAAGATGATTTTAAGTTATCTCATTTTTGTCTTTTATTGTCATTGATATTTAAAATTGGATTGGACATAT
>JAOTAY010020311.1:0-12911 GCA_025629805.1 Erythroxylum baracoense
CGCCACCCTCGCGGGGCACGGATCCGGGTATCACTATCGATATCGGGTTCGGGTTCAGCGGGAGTGGGGTGTTACAAAAACATTCTCCCTGATTACTTTAGAGTGATGAATCATATCTTTATCATTCAACTAACTCCATATAGTTCACGCTACATCTAATGTCTACCAATTGAATTACCTATGATTAGAATTAATAATAAATAGTATTAAAATATAACAATCCTTATATAAGATAACTTTGAAGACCTGAAGCCATTGGATCACTTATACAATACTCACAATGAAAATTTTTATAGTTATACAAATAATGTTTCAAATGGATTTCTCATATGGGGTCAATTCAGTGAACTTGTTCTCTAACAAACACTCACACATTTGTTTAAATACTTCCATACTTTAGTCTACGAGATCGACTACTGCCTTCATAAGGAAAAATAAAATGTGTGTTAGTTTTTTTTACATTCTATTAATGTCAAGTCTTAATAGAATAACAACTAAGAACATTTTGAGATAATACAAATGCAATATGAATATTATAATTATAATCTCATTATAATTTCATGTGCAATATATAATTATCCCATAAATTTTATCATGTATAAGATAAATAATGTCTTTAAATAATTTTAACTAAATTATAACCAACTGATTGACTGTAGAGCATAAACCAACACCTCATGTTTCAATCAATTTTAGTAAATCATAAGTCTAGGAAACATGAACTTTGAGGAATGCATACATGCACAGATGAATTGATAATAACCTTCAAATCAGAAATTGAATCTAAGCAAATGAATTTGGAAAGAGAAAGAGGAGATCATTCACCTCGTGATGTAACTTTCATATAGTGGTTGTCCTATAGGCACAACTTACAGTCACAATAGATACCTTGCCTGTTAAATGTCTCCATGCAGAGCAGAAGCAAATGAAATATTTTCTCACTACATGATGCCTGGAAATGAAAATTTGCATGCAGTAACTCTCCCGAATCTCGACACCACATGTACATCTGCAATTACGTAAGCCAATTCTTTATAATCAATCCAAAGTGTCCTACAACCCTTATTAGGCGAGTCTGCATCTAAAATGATTATTGCTTATTTATATTAGGGATGTGGTTTGTCATGTTTGAATGATAGTATCATTACATATACACAGTTTTATCCCAGAAATGCTTTCTGGTGATTTTTGTGATCAGGAGTTCAAGATGAATTAGTAGGGGCTTAATACATTCAGAAGCTTCAGGTTTGAGCAATGAACCTGTCTTAAGCCTGAATGAGTCATGTTGTTGCTATTTTAAAGCAGTTGACGCCTTGATGCTATTTTCGCAGATGTATAAGCATAAGGACAAACTAAGCTGGTGAAAGAAATATTAAACATTATACAGCGTGTAGGAATACTCAGCCATCTATCAAGTTTTCAGAAGACTGATTCTGATCACAAAAGTTTGTCTTATACGGATAACAATGTACCTGAGAGTCCTCCGCTTCCACTTGCTCCAAATGATTCTTTGAATCCACCAAAACAGGATCTGATCAACAAATCTGTTACATTTTTTATCATTATACTTGCAAAGATTCTTGGGATCACCTTCAATGATCCATAGTTGAATCTCTTGATTCAGAAGATTAACCAATAGAAATCTGTTGTCCCTTGATAATGAAAATGAAGTGACTATTGATTTATTTCCTTCTCTTCAATTCGTTTTTTAAGCTGCCATTCCCTGTCGGATATCCTTATTGCATGCATAATGAGTACTTCAAGTTTCTAATTCGTAAAATATCGAGTCTCGTGAGTCATTCTATTAGAAAATAATAAATTTATAAATAATTACACACTCATACAAATAATAAAATAAGAATATTCTTACAATAGAATTTTTATTCTTACTGAAGAATTACATGGGTATTTACAGAATCAATAAAAAATTATATACTAACTTAAAATCAATTAATGCTTTAATACAACGAGAGAAATGTTTTTAGTGATATAATAAATTCTATATAAAAATGATCAATCTATTTTTATTTCATCATACCTCTCCATAAGTAAATCAGAGTTAGATTCATTTGAAATTAGATATAGAAAACTTCAAAACGAATCTGACATCACATGAATTGATCAAGATTTGATCATTCAACTGGTCAATTTAAAGTTACTATAGAATTTTCAAAATCAAGTTTATTTCTAGCATCCTTCTACAAACATGATTTAATATGACTCCAAGTATTATTTATAATTTTTGAAAAATATCATAATCGAGAGATTTAATAAAAAAATGTCAGCAACTTGTTCAAGGGACTCCACTCTAAGTTAATCTCCTTCATAGCAATTTATTCTCGAATAAAATGAAACATTGTGTCAATATGCTTACTCCTATCATAGAACACTAGCTAGATTCTTTGTTAAGCCTTGGGTGAATTCATTTTCAACCATGATCTTTATTGCTTCAATTTGTTATGAATGAAACTCTCTATTAGAACAACCCTCTCAAACAAATACTGTGATAATTACATAAATTAGACTATAAGTTGTTTCATTGAACACCAAAAGAAGACATTATACACCCAAAAAAAGTACTTTTTATATCATCAAACTTTCTGGCAAATCACTATCATAAAAACTCATCAAATTAAAGTTTATAGAAAATATGTTATAGTCAATTATACTTTTGAGACATCGAATAATACTTTTAACAGCCTTTAAGTGAAATTCAAAAGGCATCTTTAGAAATTCTAGTTTTATGCAATTCCAGTACCTCAAGCTTCCCATAAGACTTATAAATAAAGTTAGATCTACACTCTCTAACCTATCAAACTTTAGATAACTTTATTCCACACTAGGAGCTTTAATTGATTTACTATCTAATATATTGAACTTTTTAAGTACCTCCTTTCCATGACCTTATTTGAGTGATGAAAATTCGATCAGCCATTTTTATCTCAAACTTTTTAGTCGTGAAATCTTCAAAGTCTTCAAATATCTTTGAATTATTGCATGTAAAGATAAGAGCATCCACACACATACAAATAAACAACAAATTGTCTTTATCCTTTTTTAATATAAATGTCTTTTTTTTAAGCATATATTAAAATCATCTCTTAAAAATAATTGTAGATTTAGCTATTCCAAACTCTCGAGGCTTGTATAAATCTATATAACATCCTCTTTAACTATAACCCTTTATCTTCCTAATCTTTAACCACATATCTCATTAGTTGCTCAATATAGACTTCTTCCTCTATTTACCATTGAGGAAAGCTCACTTGATAGCTAATTGATGAATCCTCCAACAATTTCGGACAACAAGACATATTGATAAACGAATAGTTTCTAGGTGAAAAATAGGGACATACATTTTCATAGTCAATGTCTTACTTTTGATTGTACCTTTTGATTACAAACCTTGTCTTGTATCTCTCTACTTTACCTTTGGTATTTTTCTAACTTTGTACAGTCATTTGACTCCAATGATAAGATGGCCTCTCATAAGAGAAATAGTTTTATAATTTTTTGATTAGATTTATTTAGTTAAATAACTTGAAAAATATGAATTATAATTTAAATGCTTAAATATACCTTATTCAATATTTTATATAACTTTTATTCTCGAATTGTTAACCATAATTTATTCATGTATCTAACCTATAACATTATCAACACATCAGAGAAAAAAGCTCAAACATTTTGAGAGAAAAAAATAGGAGTTCTTGCTCCTTAATGTCTTTTTTTTTCTATTTGTAGAAAAAGATTCTAGGATTTTTTTAATTAATAAAATCAAATATTTCATATTTGATTCAAAAAATTTCTTAAAATTCACAATTAAGTCATAATTTAATTGATTTTTCTTTCAAATTGCTCTTATGTGTGACCCATTAAGTTCTTAATATATTGAAAGTGAATTATAATTCATAATTAGAATTAGAATTAAAATATTTAAATTCCTATAAATTTATTTTTAATTATGTAATTAAATAATTAATAATCTTAAATCAAGATTGACATTTAGCAATAAGTCGTAGTCACCTAAATATTAGGAATGTTAAAATTGTTTGGCTCAATCTATTTATGCGTTGTTATAGTACACAAGTTATAATAGTAAGTACATAAACTAACAATCTCTCACTTATATTAAAGTCAATCGCCTGCTTATATAATACCTTATCTATGCATATATCAATCGTGTATTTTCTAAGATAACAACTTAGTGAGAGGATGTACTAGATTCTCTTTAGTAGGAGCTTACATTAATGTAATCTCTTTTACTCCACTAATTCCCTAATCAAGGTAAAATGTTTGGACCTTTGAAGAGATCTAGGCTCTTTTGTTTATAGAATGACATCATTACTGCCATAATACTATAATATTGGCTCAATAATATTAGGAACCACTTTAAACTCAGTGATGAATTTCTTAATGCTTTCTTAGCTACCTCTAACACTGAAATGTACTTTGATTGGATCCTAGTAGCAACAATGATCTGTTGTTTATAACTTTTCTAACTTATTACACCACCATTTAGTGTAAAGATGTACTCTGACTATGATTTACTATCATCTAGATTAAAATGAATATGCACATCTAAATACCCTTGAACTCGTAGTTCAGCTCCTATATAGGCCATGAAAAATATCTTTAGTTCTTCTTAAGTATTTTAAAAAATTTTCGTAGTAATAATGCTTCACTTGCTACCAAACTTTTGTATGTGCAACGACACCACTATGATGCAATAGTATTATACTATGATAACAATGGTGCCATTGAACAGTCAAAAGCACCTAGGTCTTATTAACGATCTAAACATGTATTCAAAAGTTTGACTTGATTAAAGAAATTGTAGAGCAAAAAGACATTGTATTAAAGTGAGTTCCCATTAAAGAGAATCTTGTAATTTCTTACACTAAATCATCATCTTAAAACAGATATAATCAACTTATGGATGGATGCGGTATTAGATACATAGCCCATTGACTTTAATGCAAATGAAATATTTTTAGTTTATACTCTTCCAGTCAATCAATTAGTTGCAATTTAATATATGACATTATTATTTTAATTAATAATGATACTCTTTATCTTTATGTATTTTTATTAATTATACTTGATGTTTTAATACTAAACGTAAAATTCCTAGAATAATTACTTTGCAATCGAACTTATTATGAGGTCATAATTATCATATTCAATTTGCATTTATATATCATTCTTAAATTGTTCCTAGTTATAATTTCATAAAGATGATATTTTAATAGAATAGTAAAGCTAACACACATAATATTATTTTGTTACGAAGAAAATCATTTATATGATAAATTAAAGTTTAGAAATACTTAAACAAATATATGAATGTTTATTAGAGAATAAGTTTGTTGAATTGACTCGATTTTCAAGATTTCAAATAGATTATTACTTGTGAGTATATATTTTTCTCCATTATGATAGTTGTATAATTAATTCTTAGACTTGATATTACTAAGGTATTTTATATAGAAATTACTATATTTTAATATTACATATGAGCTAATATATTTATGATAGTTTAGTTAGCAGTACTTGAATATATTATGAATTATATAGAGATAAATGACTAAATCGGTAAAAGATTCGACACTCTAGAGTAATAAAATGACTAAATCGATAAAAGATTCGACACTCTAGAGTAATAAGGGAGAATATTATATTATTCTTGATTAATAGTGATTTAAGGAATTCTCTTACTAGAGTGAATTGAGATTGAAAAGATATTTTCAAATATCAATTATAAGTCAATTAGTAAAGATGAGTATTATTGTATTTAAATAGAGTAAATAATAATGTTATACTCTATATGCAATTAGAACATTGGATGATAAACAAATTAGATTACAAATTATAGTCATGCATAAATAAGTTATTCAAATTATTTTGACATTCTTAATATTTGAATGGTCATAAAATATTGTTATACGTCAATCTTGATCTATGATTGTAAATTATTTAATTGGATAAATTCTAATTAAAGAAAAATTAAAAGAAATTTTTATTTATCTAATTCTAATTATAAATTATAAATATAATTTATAATTATTATCAATACATTAGGAACCTAATGGATAGAAAAGAGTAATTTAAAAGAGAAAATTAATTTAAATTAAGTTGATTTTAATTTTCAAGTTTTAAAAACTTCAGGAATTAAATATGAGATCTTTAAATTTATTAAAATTAAAATGTAATTATAATTAGCGTTACAGTTTAATTATAATTGTAAGTTTAATTTGAATTGAAAGAAGTCCTAGAGTTTTTTTATAAATAGGAAAAAAACATCAGGTTGCTAAGCTCTGTCTTTTTTGTAAAAATATTTTCGTTCTTTTTCTCTTATTTGTGTATATTGTTAGAGGTTAGACACATGAATAACTTATGGTTAATAGTTCAAAAAGAAAAGCTTTACAAGATTTCAATTCAAGTATATTTCAACCTTTTCATTTATGATTAGTATTTTTCAAATTATTCAATTAAAGAGATTTATATTTCGATCATAGATGATTTTTCATTATTGGTATCAAAGTTACGTTAACAAAGTTTGATAAATAAAGAATGATGAGTTTAATGATGAGTTTAGGTCAGATGAATAATAATTTATAGAGTGACTCAAATGACTTCACATTAGCTATGAGTTAGGGGAGAGCTAGGTAGGCCCACCGGCGGGCTAGTCGGCCCGTGGTTAGCCCGTAGCTCGCCAGGCCACGGGTGGGCCGGGCCGGCCCGGCTCGTCTTTAATTTTTTTAATTAAAAAAGTTACAAAACGGTGTCGTTTTGGATAAAATTGTACAGGCCAAATTGCGCCAAAATTACCATCCCTAGAGCTAGGCACTTTAAGAGAACAATAAACTCAGTAAAGCTTATAAAAATTCTTAATTTTATTTTAAGTAAATTCACCACCTTTATCAATTCTTAAAACTTTAATCACAATACGACTTTCTTTTTCAAACAAAGCTTTAAACACTTCGAATGCTTCAAAAGTTGGGGACTTGGTTCAAAAAATATTTTCTACGTCTTCTACTATAATCATCCTTGAAGGGAATAAAGTGAGAGCTTTTACTAAAATGTAGAATATTGATAGGACCACAAACATCTATACGAACATGTTAAGAGGGGTTTTGAAAGTTTTCCTTCAATGCTTTATAAGCAAACATGCCTCAAATAGTCGTTCAAGATGATATACACTTGAAATGCCCCTTATACTAGTCTTTAAACACTTGGAACTATCGTCTTACTGGCTATAGTCAAAACTACTTCTTCTTCTTTCTTGAGCATGTTGTAAGACTTGTAACATTCACATGAGCAACCTATTTTACCGATTAAACCACCCCTATTATTCCCTTTTATTCTTTATATAATATCTACAACTTAGCAATTTGCTTAACATTAAATCTTTCCCTTTTATTCTTTATATAATATCTACAACTTAGCAATTTGCTTAACATTAAATCTTAGGAAACTAATCGTCACAATAACTCAAAATAGCTCCAGAAATTTCCTCAATGAAGTTATCGGCTAGAAACTCTAGAAATTCTTATGTGGGGACCTAATTTAAAAAGGCCCCAACTGAGTTTTTTTATTTTTCATATCATAGTTTCTTGCAATTTTATGAATAGCCTTTGCCTACAGGAATTTGCAGTAGGAAAAGAAAAGAATGGCATAACAGTTTGAGGGTAATCATTGAATTGAGGATGCAACTTAGAAAAGTCGATAATGAAGTAATGAAAGAACAATGTCGATCCAGTTTGTAATGTGTTGGCAGTCAAAGGCCACACAATAATCATTTTGGCTGCCGTCAGTTGCCAGGCACTGAGGCAAACCATCAGACCATTTACAGAGGCCAATAGAAAAGAACATTTTGTACGAGGGTAACTTCAGATAAATTAACTGCAAAGAGAATATTTCAACTTCTTCCATTGCAGTGATGTACAGTGCCATTGTTCTGCTCAGTCAACTTCATTTTAATGTTATTTAGACCCCATATCCGAATTGTACGATCATCACTAGCTGAAGCTAGCATATGAAGGTTAGTTGGATTCCAGCTTACGCAATTAACTGCTCCAGAATGCCCAGGCAATGCCAAGATTAGCTCCCCGGAGCCTCTATGCCAAATGTACACCTGCAATCAGAAATGCACCTTGAAAACCTCAGTAGGCGAAGAAACAACCATCGACAGCATTCCAACAGTACTTTATATCTGGAAAGTACCGTAACAGACAACAAAATTATCATTGTTTAATAGATGAAAGTCATCAAATGCACTAATCATCGACTTAAAGAGGTTCAGAGAAATGACTCGAGAAGCTATTCAACTAGAAGCCTGCAACAAACTAATATTTCAATTTTTGTGAGGGAGCTGCTCATTACATAATAAAGCGTGTAATAAATAGTATCAACTCTTTTAACAAAGCAAATTTGGATCACTTGATTCATTTTGTATGGATGACGATGATACCTGAGAGTCCTCACTCCCACTTGCTACAAAGGATTGCTCAAATCCACCAAAACAGAACCTAATGATAAATCTACTATGTGTATGACCTTTGTACTTGGAAACAATCACGGGATCGCCTTCTATGCTCCATAGGTGGATTTCTTGATTGATAAGATTGACTAATAAAAATTTATCTTCCTTTGAAAGTGAGAAAGATGTTATCATTTCCTCCTCTGCAATCAGTCTTTCAAAACAGAAACACTTGACATTGTCATAGAAATTGGAAGAGTTCATTCATTTTCCCCAACCATCAGAATCCAAAAAAGAGGAAAATGAAAATATATTCATCTTGGAAAGGAGCTTTTCCAGTAACTAAACAGGCCTAATTGTTCATGATACTTAATAATGTTTAGAGAAACCACTTTTCTTGCATCAAAAAATTAACATATAAATTAGCATAAAATTATGATCATGATGGGAATTACCATTTAAAGATACCTCAAAGACAATCATGCATAGTTATCTAACAAAGAACATCTTGCTAACATATATCTCTTATACTAGAGAGAGAATGAAAGCTTGCTTATAGACGACCCAGCCAAATTTCTCAATACAGAATGCCAACGGGTTGACCATAATACTAGATCAGAAAAAATCTATAACATAGTTTTCCTGTAGCTTCAAGGGTTACATTAAACAAGACTTTTAAAGAGCATGCTGCTTATAGATCTCAAAGTTCTCACTGACATTTTCTAGATCAAGGTCCTTTATATCATCATGTAAAGCCTCACCAACCCATGCATTGTTCTTCAAAAATTAGCTACTTTAGTAGGACAGTGTAGGCCCCAAATACGTGGAATATGAAAACTCACATATTCATCCTGTAGCATCTAATCCTTTCAAAACTGAATTATCAAAACTAACATCATAGCTGAACAAAAGACCTCAAATTATTATACAATCGGCAGTTTGAAGCATTCAAGTCGATACCTATTTCATAGGAAGTTAATCTAGACATCAAAATCAAAAAACGAACAAGATTATCAAATAAATCAATCACTTCGGAATCAAGAAAATTCTAAGATAAAAATATTGATTGTAGGAAGAAGAACAAAACCCAAAATGATAATCAAGAAAATTGAGAACTACAATTCTGTTAAGAAGAAACTAAACAACAAGCGAAGAGAGAGGGTGATTAGGAAATAAATCATATTTACCTGTAAGCTTGAAGACGAGAGCCAGGAGGAGAAGAGTGATGGAGACAAGAGTCAGGGGTGTGGAGATGAGAGCAAAGGCGGAGGGTCTAACGAGGATAAAATGGCCAGAGAGTTGGGTAAAGATTATTCCCAATTACCTGGAATAGCTAAAGATAAGGTATGGTTGTCTTTAGTTATTCCCCATGGTCCGGGAATAATAAAACCTAAGAATGCCTATTCTACTTCTTTTTTTTTAACCAAATGCAAAAATATGTAAACGTTAGGAATAGTGTAGGAATAGAATTTATATTCCATTGAACCAAACATACCATTATAGTTTTACCAAAGCCCTGTAACAATAAACTAAATCATGGTTTTGTTTTAAAAAAATTCACCTTTTGGTTATAACATTGTTCATGTTTTAAAAAGTGGTTTTTGTCTATAAGTGTATCTATAGAATTAATGATTATAAAAAAGAGATAGGGAAACAAGAAGTGAGAGGAGGATTTAAGTATGAAATTATTAATTTTAGAAGAGATTTAGGTAATAATTGGAGAATCGACTAAGTTAATTAGTACAAGTAAAATTGCATTCCTTTAATTGGGATTTTCTAAATACATGTCTTATTTATTTATTTATTTTTTGAATTATTGATGTATGTGAATTTGTATGTTTCTCAAGATTTAATCATTGAAATTGGGGAAGAATTATAAAATCCTTGTAAGGGTTACAATAGACTAGAGTTTCATTAAATTAATAATTTCAAAGCTTTTTTTGTAAAGTGTGATTGTGCATGGTATGTGACATAAAGTGATAGCCTTAGTGCCAAATGTGTTCTAGGTGTTATGGGGACATCAATGGTGTATCGATGCATTATTTGTGTGCTTTTAACAGTTCTTTTAAGTGGGTGGTGAGATAATGGGGTATGATTTGGCCCAGAGAGGGAGAGTTTTGTTCTTTGATTATGGTATGGTGTGTACATTTTTTAATGGGGCCTATTTGGTGTCAAATAAATGAAAATACTACTATGATAGTTAGGAAAAAGGAGTTGTCTCAAATTTAATTGAATACAATCATTTTATATTTTAAAAAATAACTTTGTGCCTGCCTTAAGTAGCTACAAGATGTTATGTGGATATTTTGTCACCATTAACTACTGCATGTGATGTAATTTTTCTATATATCAATGATAGTATTTGTGTGTAAGCATTGTAATCCTTTACTAAAAAGTTTCTGGAGAATATGATATACTATATAAGAATAATATGATATGATTATTGTTCATGTGGTAATAGTAAAATAGAGGTTCACATTTATTTTTTATTATTTTTACTAGTTAATATGTGTCATATTTTTGTTATTGATATTACAGGTGAGGATCTTAATAAAGAGAGCTTGGATTTGCTTGGCATATGAGCACAAATTAGATGTAGTAGATGTTAAATAGTTTTGTTTAGAGTTACATGACAACTTAGTTGATATTTAAGATTTGGAATTGTTTAGTAATATTGAAAATCTTGAACCCATGGCTTAATCTTGTTAAAATAAATGAGAAGAAATAAAAGTAGAGGATAACTTAAGAGCTAAGGTGAAAACACAAGGAGTTGGGAATTTAAAAACTAGAAGAAAATTACAATATGCATTTAAAATAGTCGTTTCTCCATTATATTGATTATTCTCAGTGGCTATGAAAGTTTAACCATTTATAGTGATGGTTCAATAAGGAGGTTATGTTATGTATTGATGCAACATAGAAAAGTAATTATTTATGCTTATAAAAAACTAGAGAAACGTGGGGGAATTATCCTACATATTATATGAAGTTAATGATAATGATTTTTTTCCTATGAATATTTAGATGCCTAACCCTTATAGCTAGAGTTATGAGGTGTATATAGATAATAAATTACATATTCTTATAAAAGGAGTTGAATATAAGATAAAGGAGATAGTTAGGGCTATTAAATAACTAAGATCTCATCATCTATTGCCATATGGTTAAAGAAAATGCTCTTACAGATAAACTTGGCTAGAGGGATCAAAATAACCTACCTATGATGATTACTTAGCAATTAGAGTTACATGAGTAGTTAGGGATATTGAAGAATGGATTTTGAGGTGGTAGAATGGAATTAAGAGAATGACAAGGTGGTTTAAGACTTAAACCAGCCTTGATAATCATAGAAAAGCATATAAAGGAAATAAGTTTATAGGAGGACTCAAGAGAAGATAAATCTTTGTGGAGCTTCAAGATTTCATATTCCAGATAAAGAGAGCTAAGATTTAGAAGTAGCTTACATATTCTTGACGATTAACACCAAAATATTTCAAACTTCAAAACATTCAGATTAATAAAAAAGTACCCCATATATTGTTGGATCACCTATGGCCTCAGAATTCACAATACGCAGTGGAATGGACCATAGGAATTCGTGTCTTATACCTTGGTTAGCCGAAATTTCACAACGTGTATGGAATTACCTCTTGACGTGGATTGGTATTTGTTTTCAGATTTGTAGACGCTGCAGCACGCGAACGTCCTCTATTGGTATCCATATGAGGATGAATGATCCGGACAGTGGCTAATGTGTGCTAGCATGTTCTAAAACACTTTAAAACGTTGCACAAATTTTCTTTCAGAAAAAAGAACGCGCAGCTAGATCTAGGTGGCTAAGGTTTTTCGTATATCTTCCAATGAGATATAAGTTCTCTATTTATAGAGAAACCCTAATTTCTATTTCTATTAGGAATAAGAATATCATAATCCTAAACCCATTAGGATTATGGAAGCCCAATAAGTATTGGCCCATATTATATCTCATATAATAAAAGCCCAACAACTTAACTCAATCTAACCTAATAAATATATCCACATATATTTATTCAGTACCTAATAAATTAGGCCCAAGATAATAAGTCTAAATCACATCACTCTTTGTGTGCGACCCTGTAGGCTAATTTGATGTTCGCAATGGGCTTGATCACACTTCAAGGCCCTTAAGTCATAAGCAGGTTCTAGCAAGACATTATAACTACCTAAATCAAACAAGGATCGGTAATCCAATTTAATCTGTAATCATGGTTACAAACTCAGTCCCTTTGTAACACGAAATCAAGATTAATCATAAGGCATGGTACATGTCAACCTTTGATTAATCATAGTTTCTTGATTCCCAAGTTGACTGTCTATAACAAATGACATTGATGACTCCTCATCAATTTATTTGAGCACGGCCATGCATTTCTTCAGTCATACTTGTCAA
>JAOTAY010020312.1:0-12903 GCA_025629805.1 Erythroxylum baracoense
CTAACTAACTGACGTTGTAGATTATTCTTCAATTATATCGTCTTGATTTGATTTGTATGCTTCGTCTTATGTCTTCATTTCATCTTATGTCTTCGCTTCATCTTACAACTTTGCTTCGTCTTATGACTTCACTTTAGACATGTGACTTTGTCTGGTCGACTTCGTCTTAATTATGTGACTTCGTCTGGTCGACTTTGTCTCGTCTTGAATATCATCTTGATTTGATGATTTGTGCTACTTACATTTATCTGTGCACTTAACAAACTCATCAAAACTGTTCATACACTTCTTTTATTATTATTATTTGTTTTTCATCAAAATCAATAAAAGAAGTGAAATCTTCTTGACTTGACAATCTCTCCCTTTTTGATAATAACAAATAATCATAATATTAGAAGATACAAGATATTCAGACTGATAATGATACTATTCAGACGAATAATTTTCAGACAAATAATATATTTATTTAGACAAATAATGCAAGATATACAATGCATATATAAGAATCCTAATACTAATTCTCCTTTCCTTTCTACTATTCTCCCCTATTTGTTATTAATAAAAAATATCATTTTAGACATTTCAAGATTTCAGAGAACATATTTTGAATATCACTGCAGATCGTTTTGAGGTCTTCTTCTATAGTCACACGTAAAACTATTACTTCCTCATAAAGATCACCTACTGAGTCACTTAAATCATCAACCTTAGTATCAATCTCTTAAATATGTTTAGCTAAAGCTTCTTGATCTTCCTTCTACTTTTGACTAGCTTTATTCCATGTGATGAAATGCTTCAAGAACTCCAAATTATCGATAGAATTTTGTAGCTTTTCACTTAGTGGATGAAGGTACTCAGAGACAGACGGTTTTCTGATTGAATCGTCTAAGTCAATAATTTTGATGGAGGGTAATTGGAAAGGTTGTGTTTGGTGTGGAATGTCAAGATCATCAGGTTTGGGTAGTTTGAAAATTGGCTTTCCTAGAAGGTGTAGGATATCTTTGACAGAAGAAATGAAACCTAAGGGTTTAAAATGAACAAGTAAATGCACAAAAGTTTCTAATTAGAAATTGATACCTTCAATTGTAATATTTTTGTATCTTCCTTCCGTTATTATCCCAACGACCTTGAAACTTTCATCTGTGGTCGATGTGCCAAAGTTAGTTCTTGATGGTCTTGATATGTGATGTGAAGTATGGATGCCTACAGGTTGAACTACATGACATACATCGTCTATATTCTTTATCGCCACTCAAATTTCTTCTTCCGTGAGGTCATCTTCTTGTCTCTCAAGAAATTCTTCTTCTTGCCTTTGTCTTTCCTATCTACCAGTATTGGACATCTAGGTTGTACATCTGGTACAATCTTTATCGTTGTTCTACTTGTCACTGGGTAGATTATGTAAGGACTTTTTGTCATCTTCAATAGATATGGTTGTAACTTTTCATCTCGCAGAATACCATACAGTCTTCTTTCTTAAGGACTAAGAAGATGTATCATCTGATTGTTTACTGTTATAGGTTCAACTTGAACCTTAACTTTCTATTTAGGAGGTTCTCTAATGATAATTGAACCTCTGCTTTGATCAAGTATTGATTCTTCTATAATCTTTATCTTTAAATCTTCTTTCTTCATTAGAAAAGGAGGGTGGCAGATTGGTTGCTGCTTTTCAACCTTCTTTTTCTGAATCATCTTCGTCTTCCTTTTTCTGTCGGCTTGGAAGAGAGTTGTTATTGAGACTTCTTCTGCTCAAATATTAACTTCCTTTTTATCTCTGTCTCTCTAAACGATTTTTCTGATTAAGTCTGAGGGATAGAGATAATTGCTTTAGTAATCTGCTGTTGCTGTTGTTATTCCTTAGCGCTTTCAGAATCTTAATTAAGAATCAAAGTTTTTTGCTTTTTCTGTTTTTATTGTCGTAAGGTCATCAATCTTAGTGACCTTCTAGACTTCTCGGGTCTTTCTGATTCGAGCGTCTCACCCTTCCTCCTTAAAGATACTCTGTGAGTTGGTTGTTGAACCTTTACACTTTCCTTCCTTTCAAGAATTGTCTTGACTTGTATTGACTTTAAGACGATTGTTCAACTTTTACCAACTCAACTGAGATTCTACAGGTTGATTGAGGTTTTGCTTGCATACTAGATGAAACATCTTCTTTCCTACTTCTTCTGATTGAAAGCTCCCCCTTAGACTATGTTTTCGATGTAAAATCTTTATCCGTTTCAGCTTCAGTCTTAATCCCCATTTTATGAATAGTAGAGGTATTGATAACACTCTTAATATTTAGCTTTACCTTGTTTCCTCTATCAAGTAGAATTCTAGATTCTTTGATGAATCTTGTAACAGCATACCGTAAGGTAACAAACTACTCTTCAGATGATATCCTCCTTAGCCTTTATCATGCAGGTCAGAATCAAGAATGGAAGATTAATAGATTGGTGTGTGAGTAGATAAAATAGACAATGTTCATCATTTATGGTCACAAAATCCTTTGATCCCACTCTTGGTAAAATACAGTGAAGAAGAATTGAGTGAAAAACCCTAGCCTTCAGAGTTAGGTTTGAAGACTTCCTGACTCCTGGATTACTCGATCCATATAGTTATCGATTGATGTTATCTTCATTTATGTGACTTTGAGCAATCCACTTTGTATTGTTGAACAATTTTGCTCCTTCATTTGGACATTCAGTAACCCTCACAATCGAATCTTGTGAAACAATCACCGATAATCTGTCTACCACTAATACCAAGGTGTTGTCTACCACCTTTGCATTTTTCTAGAACTCATATAATTCATTTGGATACACTGGTTCTCGGATATTGAAGAAATTTTCCCATCCAGCTACTTTGATCTTAGGTTCGATATCCATTTGATCTTCCTTCAGAGCAGTGAAATCAATGAGTCTCCTATAGATAAGAGATTTCGACATTTTTGTAATCTGTAATGTATAAACACTAAACATAGAAATGTATTTCGCTTAAAGAAGAGAGGTTAGTATATAGAAACAATTAAGAGAAAGATTTGATGTAGAGAACAGAGGATTGACTTGTCTTTGTTAAGAGCACTTTGAAGCAGGTCAGTTACTAAGAAAATTCTAGAATGTACAGTGTTAAAGATTTTGAGAGATTTCTTTTTATAAACACTCTTAAAAAGTTACCGTTTGTAATGTCTGTGACTGATCCACAGATAATCATAAAATTGATACTACCGAGTTAAAATTACCATTACTATTCCTTACGACTTTTCTGCTTCATTTGGACGTATCATCTGGGTCATGGAGTTTTAAACGGATGGTCATTTAACATTACAATGTTCAGATTTCGTCTTATTTCCTTGAATCTGTCTTCACTTAAAGGTTTGATGAAGATATCCATCTATTGTTGATTCATATCAACAAATTGTAGATTGATGATCCCTTTTTGTACATAGTCTCTTATAAAATAATGTCTAACTTCAATATACTTTGACCTTGAGTGTTGTATTGGATTCTTTGAGAGATTGATAGCACTTGTGTTGTCAAAGAAGATTGGAATTTGATCTTCTTGGACAAAATAGTCTTCTAAAAAATACTTTATCCATAATATTTGTGGGCAACAGCTTGCAGCTGATATGTATTTAGCTTCTACAGTTGATAGAGCAATTTGGACCAAGAAATTAGATTATGATCAAGAAAGTGACAACCTCCACTTGTACTCTTTCTATCAATCCTATCTCCAGCATATTAACCTGAAATCTTTACCTTTCTCATACATTAAACAAAGATCAGTAGAACCTGGCAAACATCTCAATATTCTTTTAACAGCAATATAATGAGATTCTATAGGATCGGCTTGAAATCTTGCACACAAACAAACACTAAACATTATATCAGGTCTGCTTACAGTTAGGTAAAGCAAAGAACCAATAATTCCTTTAAAAAGAATTTGATCAATCTTCTTACCATCTTTATCTTTACTTAAGCTGATTGAAAGATGCATAGGAGTTGACATTGGTTTAATATTTTCCATTTTATAATTGACTAAAAGTTCTTTGATATACTTTTGTTGATGAATAAAAAACTTTTCTTTAGTTTGTTTAATTTCTAATCCAAGAAAGAACTTCAATACACCCATCATACTCATTTCAAATTCACTTTTCATCATATTTTTAAAATTTGAATATAATTTTCTAGAAGTTGCACCAAAAATGATATCGTCTACATATATTTGTATAACGATAAAATCATTTTTAACATTTTTTTGAAATAATGTTTTATCTACTTGACCTCTAACAAAGTCATTTTTAATCAAAACCAAACTTAGACGATCATACCATGCACGAGGTGCTTGTTTTAATCCATACAAAGCTTTATGAAGTTTATACACAAATTCTGGTTTATCAATGTCTTCAAAACCTAGGGATTATTTTACATAAACTTCTTCGTCTATAAACCCATTAAAAAATGCACTTTTCACATCCACTTGAAACAGTTTTATATCATGATGAACAGCATATGCAAGCAAGATCCTAATAGCTTCTAGTCTAGCTACAGGAGCATATGTTTCATTATAATCTATTCCTTCTTATTGATTATAGCCTTGAGATGCTAATCTAGCTTTGTTATGGGTTATTTTTCTTGATTCGTCTAGTTTATTTTTGAATACCCATCTAGTTCCTATAATAGATTTATTAGAGGGTTTAGGGATTAGCGACCAGACTTTATTCCTTGTAAATTGATTTAACTCCTTTTGCATAGCTAAAATCCAAGCTTCGTCTTGAAGAGCTTCATTAATTTTCTTAGGTTCTAATTCAGAAACAAATGTTACATTGGCCTCTCTTATAAACTTAGATCTAGTTCTCACTCCTTTTGATGTTTTTCCTATAATCAAGTTTTCTGGGTGAGAAGATTTATATCTCCAGTTTTTTCTTATGCTAATATTTTCATAGTTATCTATTACTTTATCATATGGATCGTCTGGCGATGATTCATCTAGGTTATTAACTAAGGGAGTAGATAAAGTTTCATTATCGGAATCGTCTCTTTTATCTAGATGAGAATCATTATTAAATTTTATATGCATAGATTCTTCAAGAAATCTAGAAACAAGATTATAAACTCTATAAGCTTTAGAATTAATAGAATAGCCTAGAAAAAATCCTGAATTGATCTTAAAATCAAATTTATCGAAATTTTCTTTTATATTCAAGATAGTGCATTTGCAACCAAAAGGATAAAAGTAAGAAATATTTGGCTTTCTTCCCTTTCGCAATTCATATGGAGTTTTATTTAAAATAGGTCACAAAAATACTCTATTTTGAATATAACAAGCTGTAATTACAGCTTCTACCCAGAAGTACTTGGGAAGATTCATTTCACATAGCATAGTCCTTGCCATTTCCTGAATCTTCCTATTTTTTCTCTTTACAACTCCATTTTGTTGAGGAGTTCTAGGAGTAGAGAAATTATGGAAAATTCTATTCTCTTCACAAAATATTTTGAATTTTTCATTTTCCAATTCTCCACCATGATCACTCCTAATTTCAGCAATAGAAATTCATTTTTCATTTTGTAATTTTTTGGATAAAACTTTAAAGCACTTAAGAGATATGTCTTTATGTGATAAAAAAATATCCAAAAAAATCTAGTAAAGTCATCAACAGTTACGAGAGCATACTTCTTTCCACCAAGACTTGCTGTTCTGGTTGGACCAAACAAGTGTATATGTAACAGCTCTAGAGAACTAGACGAAGTTACAATGTTCTTAGACGAAAAAAATGTTTTAACTTGTTTTCCTTTTGACAACTTTCACAAAAGAAATCTTTGTTAAACTTATCTTTGGCAAGCCTCTTGTAAAATCAAGTCTAACTAATTTGGAAATATGTTTAAAGCTAACATGACCTAGCTTTTTTTGCAAAATTAGTTTTTCATCATCTTTTGATATAAAACATGAAATATTTTGGCTTTTCAAATCGTCTAACTTGACTTTATAGAGATTATTTCGTCTTTTGGCAGAAAAGAATATGGAACCGTTCTTGTTTTTAACTATACAAGAATTTTGATTAAAGGATACTTCAAAAACAGAATCATATAATTGACTTATACTGATTAGATTATGCTTTAAGCCATCAACTAGCAAAACATTATCAATAGATGAAAGGGAGTCCTTACTAATTTTACCAATCCCAATTATTTTGACCTGCTTGCTATCTCCAAAAGTTATTGATCCTCTTTGCTTATACTGGAGGTCTAGGAACATAGACGTTTTGCCCGTCATATCATAAGCAGCCACTGTCCAAAAACCATTGGTGGTGGTTGATTCTTCCAAGTAAGGAGATCTGCAGCATAAATTATATCCTTTTGAGGTACCCATATCTTCTTAGGTCCTTTGGGGTTAGTCTTACAATTTTTCTTTCAATAATAAGAATATTGTTTCTTTCTTAACAAGAAAATTCCTATTATGAACAAACTTCTTATTATGAAAAACATTACTATTATGAATAGTATTTCTATTATTAAAGCGTAAACTGCTTTTATCATTTGGATTTCTGTAACTTCCAATCATATCATTCATCCTTTTTGTACTTTATGCAAATTTTTATAAATCTGCTGAGAGACTATTAATCCTTTGTTTTAACTGATTAATCTCCCCAAATCTATCTACGGTTACTTTCTTTTTCACATCATCTACTTGTTTCTTGAGGCAGATGTTTTCTTCTTCTAAGAATTTTGTGTTCTGTATATTTTCAACAAATTTCTTTTTCAATAACCTATATTGTTTTTAAATAACATGTGCATCTTCGAACAATTCTAAATAGGCATCCTGAAGATCATCAAAGTTAGAAATTTCCTAATCATCGCTTTCCCCTTCAGCTACCAAGCATATATTGGCTTGTTCTAATGTTTTTGAGTGAGATTTAGATTTAGACGAATTTAGATCTTCCCATGTTGCCATCATGCTCTTTTTGTTTTCTTAACTTTTCTTTTGTTTTTTTTGAGCAACGGACATTCAAACTTATAATGTCCCAGTTTATTACACTCATAGCAAACGATAGAACTTTTTTCATTCTTCGAATCGTCTTTTCTATTCTTCTTGAAAGAGAAGTCTTTATTTCCCCTTAATTTCTTTTTCCACATCTTTCTAATCTTTCTTGAAATGAAAAATAACTAATCTTCATTTTCAATTGAATCTTGATCAGATTCACTGTATCATCATTCTTGATTTCTTCAATCTTTAATGCTTTTGAAGATGCACTTCTATTTTTCTGCATCTTTTGATTCATTTGATTCTTCTGACTACCCTTTAATGCAATAGATTTATCCCTTCTGGGTTTGTCTTCTGCATCAAGCTCTATTTCATGAATTTTCAGCGAACTAAGCAATTCGTCTAGCTTCAACTTGCTTAAATCCTTGGCCTCTTATATTGCTGTTACTTTAGGTCTCCATCTTTTTGAAAGACTTCTGAGAATCTTTCTAATATGATCTTGACTATCGTAGATTCTTAATAGAACTTTAAGTCCATTAATAATTGTTTGAAATCGTCTAATCTCTGATCAATAGACTCATCGTCTTGCATCTTGAACAACTCATACAGATAAATACCAATCTTGGATTCTTTCACCTGATTTATGCCTGTATGTGCAATGGATAATGTGTCCCACATTTCCTTTGCAGATTCACATCCATGAACCTTATCATGTTCACCTCTGCTTAGTGCACAACTTAAAAAGAACTTGGCCTTTGAGTTTAATTGAAAGTGAGCTTTTTGATCAACCGACCATTGGTCATGAGAGATGCTTTTTCCTTCATTGTCTGTTAGGATATATGGACCATTTTCAATGATATCAAAAGATCAATGTGCATGGATTCTATGAAGATCCGCATCCTGTCCTTCCAATAATGATAATCTTCACCATTGAATACAAGTGGTTTTAAGATTGAGGCACCTTCTGCTATAAAAACATATAATTCAGCTATGGATCTTTATCCTCACTTTGTAAGAGTGTTTCTTAGAAACCTTGCTCTGATACCAACTAAAATAAATCACTTGTTAATATAGAAATCACGTATAATATGTAAAATAAACAAAAAAGGGGGTTGAATTGTGTTAAATCATCTAAGATATGAATCTTTAAAAACTTCTCGATTTTCTTGACAAATTCAGACGATTACAAGTTTAAATAATGCACTTGATTTGATGAGTAATGCAATAGTAAAAATTCGTATATATTCTTCTAAAAATAAAAGAATTAAAAAGGTAAGAGTTAGAGAATATGACACTGCGATTTATACTGGTTCACCCTTAACCTTAGGCTACGTCCAGTCTCATAATATTTTTCACTTGAGCACAAAATTTTTCTAAGTATTTTTGTATGGTAAAAATTAATTTTTAAGTTTATCACTATGACCAATATTTATAACCTAAGTCTCCAACGATCTTCTTGAGAAAACTGCTTGTCGAGTCTTATAAAGTCTGTTATTAGTTAAGTCCTATAACCAACTCCAATTAAGTGAGTTTTTAGCACATTCTTTAATTACATTGTCTTGCTTTATGCTTTTATACTTCGTCTAATGTCTTAGACTTGATCACTTTGTCTGATCCATCATATTCATCTTTTAAGTATTGTCTCGATTTGATGATTTGTGCCACTTATATTAATTTGCGCACTTAACAAATTCATCAAAATAGTTCACACGCTTCTATTATTATTATTATTTAACTTTCATCAAAATCAATAGAGGAAGTAATGTCTTCTTGACTTAAAAATCAGTTCCTCATTTTGCGCCAATTTCATATTAACATTCAATGCACTCAATTGCAATAAGTTAGGTAACCTCGATAATTATACTTGAGCCATACTGTTATTGGATTTCTGGCTTAAAGCATCAACCACCACATTAGCTTTACTAAGATGATACTCAATTGTGCAGTTATAATCTTTCAACAATTCTATCTACCACCTTTGTCTCATATTCAACTCTTTCTGACATATCAAATATCTTAAACTTTTATGACTAGTGAATACCTAAAAAGTTCCACTATACAAATAGTGTCTCCAAATCTTCAAAGCACATACTATTGTAGCAAGCTCTAAATCATATATTAGATAGTTAAACTTCTGATACCTCTACTATATTGATGCATATGCAATTACTTTGCCATACTGCATCAGTACACATCCTGACCTATGGTGTGAAGCATCATTGTACACTATATAACCTCCAAATCCAGATGGAATAGCTAATACCAGTGTTGTAGTTAACCGATGCTTTAGCTCCTCAAAACTTCTCTAACATTCATCAGTCCATCTAAATGGTATATTCGTCCTTAGAAGTTTTGTCAAAAGGGTTTCAAAGAAAACCCCTCAATAAATCTCCAGTAATAATCGACTAATCTAAGGGAACTCTAGATCTTTGTCTCACTTCTCGGAGCTTCACACTTCATCACTGCTTACTTTCTTTGCGTCCACCTATATGCCTTGTCCAGACACGATATGACCCAAGAATACTATTTGATTAAACCAAAATTCACACTTACTAAACTTATCATACAACTATTTCTCTCTCAGTATCTATAGCACTAACCTCAAATGTTCTACACGTTTTTCTCTACACTTCGAATACACAAAAATATCATCAATGAACACAATGGAAAAATGATCCAAATAAGGTTGGAATACTTTATTCGTAAAAGCCACCAGAGCATTTGTCAACCCAAACAACTCGAAATACCCATATCTAGTCCTGAATGTGCTCTTTGGCACATCAGCCTCTACTATCTTCAACTGATAGTATCATGATCTTAAGTCTAACTTAGTGAACACCTAAACTCCCTATAGCTAATCAAGCAAATCGTCTATCCTTAGTAGAGGATACTTGTTCTCACTATTACCTAATTGAACTATCTATAATCAATACACAACCTTAAAGTCCCATCCTTCTTCTTTACAAACAAAATCGGAGCTCCCCAAGGTAACACACTGAGCCTGATAAAACCCTTATCCAATAACTCCTATAATTATATATTAAGTTCCTTCAGTTCTATAGGTGGCATCCTATATGAAGGAATAAATATAGGAGTCGTACCTGGAACAAGGTCAATGATAAACTTTGCTTCTCTTTCTAAAGGTAAACCCGGTAATTCAACGAAGAACATATCCAGAAAATTCCTAACTATAGGAATATCCTAAATGGTTTGTTCATTCCAGGTATTAACTACGTGGGCCAAATAATTACATCTACCTCTAATCAGTCTAAAAGCATTCATGAATGAAATTAATCTAGTTGGCACTGCTTGACTAACTCCTTGAAACACTACTCTTAACTGATTAGGGGATTCAAGAATAGCCCTATGTGCAGTGAGCCAATCTATACCTAAAATAAGGTCTATTTCTTTTAGTTGCAATATTATCAGATCAACTTTCAACTCTTCCTAATCAAACCGAATGCTACACCTTTTACACATCTCTCTAATAACTATAGTACTACCTACTGGTGTAGTAACCTCTAAATCATAATTCAAAATTTCTCTCTTATAATGTAGTTTAGATGTCAGATGCAGTGTGATAAATGAATGTGAAGATCTTGCATCTACTAATTCAAATGCTACAAAATTAAAGACATTCATAACATCTGCTACCACATCTTGGGAGTTCTGTGCCTTCTATTTGATGATGGCAAAGATCCTAGCCTAAGACTGTGACTGGTTACCCTGCACCTTAGTCCTGATACTATGACCTGCTAATTGTGTTATACCCTTACCTCTTCCTCTATATACTGATCTAGTAGCTACTCTGTTAGACCATTGTCTCAGTCACCGATCATCCTCTCATACCAAACTGTACTCCTAAAGTCTTAGGACAATCTTCAATCCGATGCTCAACAGCTCCATAATGAAAATAAGCTCCCGATAACCTTCATCATTCCCCACCATGTTTCTTCCCATTCTTCTTTATTCACTTCTTCACATTCTCTTGCTCTAAAAACATGACAGCCACTCTCCCAACCTCTAAAATCCTTCATCTTTTACCCAAATCTTGGTATTTTCTTCACTTCTTCCATTAATTTTTTACTTCCTTACACTTATTTAACAATAATCATTCAAAAATTGAAGGATTTGGTAAGTTTTTTCTCTCTTTCTCTCTAAAAAATGTGCTCACCTCTCTCTTGCTAATTTTTGCAGATTTTTCTCCTTTAATGGGTCCAAAAAAGCTTGTAGCCTAGAAACATACTGACTAACTGCTCCTTCAAGTCTTTGGAAAAGGTAAACGAGATATGGTTGCCACTTTTTGTGCCTCATTCCCTATTTTTTAAAAAAGAAGAAGGTATGTGATTTCGAGACTGTAAGGATAGGGAATTAATGCCTCCAAGGTATTTTGATTTTGAACTATTAGAAACTATAGGATTAAGGCGTAACATTGAACGACTGGTTGCAAATATTGGTTGGGGTCATTTAATTCATTGTGATGTGTTACTATATCCCATGATGACGGTAGAATTTTTCACCACTGTATGCTACAATCCTAAAATGGATACATTCTAGTTTAGGATAGGTGTCCATACTTATAAACTTGATTATATTGTCATTCATGTGCTTTTTGACTTATTGAATACCAAAGTTCACGATAATTATGACAATTTTATGTGGATGATTATTGAAAAATTCTTACAAGTGAAAACAATTTTGACTCTAAGAATGCACCTAACACTTTGATGCATAGCACCGAGCACTTACTTCTTCATAAGTTTATGTGCCTAGTGGTTTTTGACAAAACTGAAAGCAACAAGTGCTCAACTAAAGAACTTTTCTTCCTTTGGTGCATAGATCGTAAAATCAAAATAAATACCCCTTATTAGATATTTTGATATATTGTGAGTTGCGTTAATAAGAAAAGCTCATTTGGCATTGTTACTGCTTTGGCTTTATATTATAATCTTGATGTCAATAGTGTGCGTACGGCTAGATATGACATTTTTGACGTATCTTATTTGAGACGTTCTAAAATTTTAAAGCCCAATTCTATGGAGCTTCGAAATTCTTAGACGAACACTGCAATAAAGAACAAGAAGGGCAAGGATGCAACCACTTCTCGACCATCCACATCTCAGGCACCCTCGAAGCCCTAAAAAGAAGCAGTTGAAGAGAAGCCAACAGCAACAGCAAAGGTCGACAAATTCAGCAAATCCTCAACCAAATGGCTTTTAACCATCAACAAATGGCGTTGTAAATTAATGAGCTCGACACCCAGATGAGACAAGTGTATAAGGAATAGCAGTACAGTAGAAATTCCTCAAGTTCATCCAGAGGAATAACATTAAAGTCCCTTCTCTAATGCCTTCACCACCACAATCTCCATAAGCTTTCTTACCCTTTACTTTTACGTTGTTTTATTTACCTTGTTAGTTATTTTGTCTGTTTATTTGGTTTGATGTTATTTTACCTTATTTTATGGTTGACTTATCACATTGAGGACAATTTGTTGTCTAAGTGTGGGGAGGTGACATTTGCTTTGTCAATTGAATTTTTAGTTTGTTTTAGTCACTATTTGCACTTTGTTAATTAAGATGCATGTTTTAGGCATATTAGCTTGTTTTATGTTGTTTTGTGTTAAGCAATGGATCCACACTTGAATCATTTTTTATTTGTTTTGCCATGAGATTATGTCATGCTAGTTGGAATGAGAATAAATGCGTGCTTAAACTTAGATTAGGCTACTTGAGTAAAGAGTGAACCATGTTGAGTGACGAAAAGTAGTTGGTTGCATAAGTTTACTCACAATTTGACACTTGACCGAGGAGGTAGTGTAAAGATTTATAATGAATTTTCATTTGAGCCAATGTGATGATTGAGCCTATATGACTCCATCTATAGTCATTTTATTTCTTTGTTTGTGTGATGCTTCCTTAGGTTATTACCTTCAGAACT
>JAOTAY010020313.1:0-12901 GCA_025629805.1 Erythroxylum baracoense
ATATCACTGTTCACAAATGCATGAGCATGAGATGTGTTGTTCTAATTTCTCTTATTGGTCTTCTCGTATACCCGTTTTCCTGGTCCGACCTGATATATGGAAACGGGATGTTACAACTGTATAATGTTGGTGTGAGCATTCTTTGCATGAAATTGCTTAATTCCAATAAGCTCATTCCATTATTGGGAAGGACGGAAGTCATCATGTTGATCTACAATGATAGACTCGAGGAATCCACACATCTCGCACATGATTTCAACATTTAATTCATAGGCTCGTCCTCCTAATCTAAACCACAATTTTTTTGGATTCTTAGGGTAGTAGGTTAAGGAAGTGAAAATTTCCAGTGTAAGCTCCTCATAAACAGGGAATTGAAATTGAATGAATCGAACCCACTAGATCCTCGCAGTTAGGTTTTCTACTCGCGCACACAATTTTAACCTATCTAGTGTGTTAAAGTCAAAATACTTAAGAACTACAATTTGTTTAGAAAGAAGGGAACAAAAATGAGTACCTTCCTCCTCAATGTAAATTAGAAAGCATGCTCCAAAATCTATTGCTTAGTTTCTTTATCCCCATCCTATAACTTGTTGTCGTTCACATGGTCCCCAACAGGTTGATTGTTTAATGCGTGACATGATTTGGTAGAATTTAGGAGGAATTGGAAGGTTGAAATTTTTTAATGAGAGGTAAGAGTGGTTGGATGCTTGAATTCTAGAGAGATAAAGTGAAAATGAAAGTGATAGTAAAAGTGAAGATAGAACTGAATATATAGGTGGTAAAAAGGGTAAAATGGCAAAGTTGTTTTAAAAACATTTTTTGCGCCTTTCCCTTTTTCTACATAGTCACAAGCCACGATTGTGGCCAGCCGCGTATCACCACATCTAAGTTGCTCCTTTTTGTTCTTTCTCTAATCTTCTCACTTCCGCTACTTGATTCTTTTGTGGCCCTTTTTCACCTCTCCTTTCACGCTTGCACGATCATCCACATAGTTTTTATTCAACAAAAAGAACCTAACTATAAAATTTCAAACATTATAACAAAATTAACAATGAAAATAATTTTATTTATTTATTATTATTTTATTTTTTCCATGGTTGCCTCTCATGCAGCACTTCTTTTAATGTCAGTAGCTTGACGCTTCTTTAAGGTCACGGTGGTTGGAATGAATGGTTCAATGATAGCGTCTTCATTAATCTCAAAGTTTGAACTTGAGCTACCATGCTACATTCCCAACCTTCCGTGTAATTTTCCTTTCCTCACCTTTTCCTTCATAAGCGCTTCTTCCTGAAAGCATTCCCAGTATCTTCTATGTCCTCCCATTCGCTTTGAGATTCGGGTTCTTTGAGATCCCCTGGAGGTGAAGGAGCTTCGTACTCTCTAGTGGACACCTTGAATGTCAATTCCTCCTTTCCTATTTGCAGAGTTAATTCACCCCCATCAACATCAATTATTGAGCACGTAGTAGCCAAGAACAGTCGTCCAAGAATTATCGAGGTGTCCTCATCTTCACTGATGTCTAAAATGTAGAAGTTTGTGGGACAGATAAATTTACTAACCTTTACAGGCACATCTTATATAATTCCCATCGATCTATATGATGTTCTATTGGCCATCTTAACAAAAAACTTGGTGGGCACTAACTCTCTTAACCCTAATTTTGGACTGAAGGTATAGGGCATCATATTTATGTTCATGCCTAAATCCACGAATGCCCTGTCTATAATGATCATGTTGATACTACAGGGGATGAAAAAGTCCCCTAGGTCCTCTTTCTTCCTCGCTATGTTGGGGTCATCTTCCAATGGTCACTCCTTAACCTTCTTATTGACAGACTCTTGTAATTTAAGCTTTATCTGTACTAGTTTTGTCACTTCTTTAACCTTATTTTTCTCAATCTCTAGTAATTTTTCCACTTCCCTTTTTTGCATATAACTCCCGCTACTACATAATAGGAATGGAAATACATGTCAAGTTGCATTGAGTGATTCGATCATGGGCTCAGTCGAAAGGTCTTCTTTAACTACTTGACCTTCTCCTTTATCTTCTACCTTTCCCAATTCCTCGTCTTGAATTTGACTGATGACTATGATTCGTTTCTTTAGATTGGACTTGGTGTTGCTTGGAAGAGTTCCAGCATTCGAAGTTAACATTGCCACTACTAACTGGCCCATTTGGACTTCTAAATTGTGTATAGATGAGGCATGATTCTTCATTACTTTCTTGAACTTGCTCTCGAGCCTCCTATATGCTTCCTTCATGCCTCCGATCTTATCCAAAATTCTGTCCAACTTTTACTCCATTAAGCTTGCTTTATCTTGTTGAAAGCTCGATTGCCCCTGAGGCCTAAACTATCCTCCATTGTTATTTGATCAGGAGAAGTTTGTATGATTCCTCCACTTAGGGTTATAAGTGTTAGAGTAGGGATTGTTTCCCCCTCCTCATCCAAATTGCTCCTATATACAGTTCACTTGTTCCTGATTATCCTCTCTCATTAAACAGTAGTACACAGTATCATGGTTTGTCTGACCACAGAGCTCACACTTCACTTATACGACCTTCACTTGGGATAATGACCATGCCTTCATGTTGCTTAGTTGTCGTGTCAAATTATCGATCTTTGCTTGTATCTCTATCATCTGATCAACTGTGAAGATTCCCTTTTGCTCTCAAAAAGTATTAGGATGCCTACCTCCCTCGCTCGTCCATAAGCAACCATTACTGGCCATCTCCTCAATCAACTCCTCTGCTTTATTGACCATCTTCTGCATCAAAGATACTCCTGATGCTACATCGATCGTGCCTCTAGTACAAAAGAAGTCCTTCGGTAGGTTGTGATGTGGGAACTTCCTTTGAAGATCCTTGTATCTCTCCCACGCTTCAGAAATTGACTCCCCCTTACCTTATTGGAAATTGGTAATTTCCTTTATTATCTTTGTGGTCTTTATTAGCGAGAAGTACTTATTTAAAAAGGCACACATAAGCTACCCCATGCCGTGATGTTGGTAGGGCTCAGTGAATGATACCAAGCCTTCACTCTACTCTAAGTGTGAAAGTACACAACCTAATCCTAACAATGTCTCCATCGTCTGGCAATACCAAAAAGTATCATAGATCTAGAGGAAGTTCATGATGTGCACGTTAGGCTGATCATTCATCAATCTGTAAAATTGGACATTTTGTTGAAGTATGTTCAGGAAGGTTGGCTTAATCTCGAAAGAGGCTGCTTGAATAGATGGCCTAGCCACTCCTTGGTTCGATGGGTTGAACCCTGGCCTCATAAAGATCATGGGGGTCCTCTGCTATCGTCCTTGATTAGCTTTTTGATCCATATTTCTCTGAAATTCCTTGGCCATTTGTGATTTTCCTAACTCTTCGTCTTCCTCTTGCCGAGCATTCCCAAAGGTTCGTTATAATCGTGTGATATCTAAATCTATTGTCTCCACTACACGATTCAAAGACTCTTTTGTTCATGCAAGAGCATGCTTCGTAAAATAAATAAAAGAAATGAAAACAAAAATTAAAAAATACTATAACTCCTGAAACTATAGAATTAAATTGCCTCCCGGCAACAGTGCCAAAAACTTGTTCGCGAGGTTACACATGCTAAGTTTTAATATTTGTTAACCTTGGTAAATTTTGCAAGCACACGAGTCTTTTGCGTAATACCTAAGGTATTGATCCCACAAGGAGGGCTACGCTAGTCCTAAAATCTAAGGTCGTACTAAACTACAATAATTCAAAATAAATAATTAATGCTGAAAATAAACCAATCAAATAATTAATTTCAAGAATTGAATTGCAGAAATCTAAATAAGATAATAAGTCATACAAACCAATCCCAAAACTACCCTAGAAACTATCAAGTGAGAGAAAGGGGTTTTTAATATGAAATTAACGAAAACCCAAATAGTTGTGGAATTATTGAATTAATGGGTCCAAACGGTCCTAGGTTGAATTGCTCTCTCTCGAGTTATAATCTTAACCCTAATTGATAATCCTTAATTTAAATTATGGAATTGTGATCTCTTGATTTATAATTGACCCAAAACTTAAATTATCTGTAAATTGTTTAATAACCTACCGGAAACCTATGCTTGATCTCTTGTTACACGATTCTACCGGTTTGATTCAATTCTTTACTTATCAAATCACCTAATTCTCATTAGCCCAATTTGATTATTTTCACTCGTCTCACCCTCTCAGTCTATTGCCAAGTTATTAAGAGCAGAATTAAACCACAATTAATTTAATAAAAAACACAATCAATCAAACTTTATTAACCTCAAAAATCAAAATCCCAAAGGTGAGTATAAACAAAAACTGAACATTCAACATAACCTATTCTCAACACCTATTTCAATTATATACATGAATAAAATTGAAATAACTAAAAAATATGTTGGGAACAAAATTGCGGAGGTAGAGATAGTACGAAACCACATGTTCTGGGAAATACGTCGCGTTAACCTTCTTCTTCGTGTTTCTCTTCCTTTGTCTCCTTTCTCAATCTCTCGATTTCTCTCTAGGTTTTTCAAAATTGTCTTACATGAAAGCTCTCTTTTTCAAACTCTCCAACTCTCTTGTATCTGTCTCATAATCATGTATTTATACTTTGGATACTCTAGGTTAAAGTCGGGGTCAAAACGGTCCGAAAAATCTTGCAAAATTTAAGTTTTTGTTTCATTCTGACTGGCGCCTAAGCCTTTCTGTCACAATCATGGCCCAAAGTGCATGATCATGGCCTTAATCCAAGCTCTCTGTCATGACTATGCCTAAAGTGCACGATCGTGGCCTACCTACCCTGGCTCTTTCCTCTCTGTCACGATCGTGGCCTATGTTTTTAGTCCAAAACTCTTTGCAACTTTTCCATTCTTTGCCATTTACCCTGAAAAACTAACAAACACATCAAGGTACCCAAAAATATAAAAATTAAGCTCAAAGACTCATACCAACCCATAAAAACACTTAAACCCATAAACTAACACAATTAAACCATAAATACACATTCAACACTCAAATTTATACTAACTACATAACAAATTAAACCCTAAAACAAAATGCAAATGACAACTATTAGGTTGTTGTATGGATGATTTAAGTTGGAATTTGAAGTATAATTGGTGAGGAATTCATGCTAAAGATAGGTGTTATTATGGTGTTTTCAAATCTGAAAAATTAGAGCTGTAGGTGTGTTTGTAAAAAGTGAATATTAATAACATAAGTGAGCATAATTTTGTAAGCCTTAGTATAACCAATATGGAAGTTATATTAACGTGAAATGAAGAAACTTTAAAGGACATGAAATCTGGAAAAGTTTCAGGTGTTAATAATGTCTCTAAGCTTATAAAATTCGTGAAGCATTAAAGGTAGTAAAGTTACACACATTAGTGATGTTAATGACAAATTCTAGAATTTTAATTTCAGCCTTGTATACATGTTGAACCAGCTGAGAAAATTCACTCTAAATTGGTATATTTTGACTTGATTAAGTTTAGGAATGAGCACACATTGTTGCTTGATTAATTAGTTAAGAGCTTAATAAGTTTATGTAGTTAATTGATTTCATAACCTAAAGAATAAACTATTTTGATGTGGTTGTATTCAAAGCTGGAAATTATGATTTGTTAAAGGAATAAATGTATTCTTTTATTGCAAACATGATCTTAAGGATATGAGTAACGTGTATAAGATATGGATGGATGAGCATTGAAGAATATAGGGTAATTATGAATGAGAATTATGTAAATGTATGAATATATATTACTGGAAAAAGTTTGGTGAATGTATAGATCTAGCTTGCTGAAATTCTAGATTTAAAGTAATAATTGTGTGTGTGTTATAAGAGGCTTTTTGATCATGAAAATGTACAAGGATAAGTGTAATGTATGGTTAATGAATTTGGAGTAAATCAAGCTAACTTAAAGGTGTAAACCTGATTGCAAAATGGTAGTATACAAGCTGTAAAGTTTGAATGGTCTTAGGGTGTATAAGCACAAATTGAATAGTCAAGATCTATATATAAGAATGCATATCCAGAAGGTCAATTAAGCATGCATTGAAACACGAAACATATACATATGCATGATTGTATATTTATATGATTAAAGAACTTGGTGATTGTGAACTATGTGTGTATGTATTGCATGACGATAAATGTGCAAGGTGATAGTCAACATCTATATATTGCCTAAACAACAAGGCAATAACATTTCTGGAGTGTACTGTGAATCAACTTAGATATGTAAACTCACTTATATGTGCTTCTGTGTTAATTGTATGTTTAATATGAATTGCGTGTACAACTGATTGATAAATGCTGAACTTGGGTTTGAGGAGTCAGCTACATGGCATAAGCACACCGAAATGAACGGTAATAAAAGCATAGCATATGAAATGATACTTCTCATCATATTGAAATGCGTGATTAGATAAAGGAGTTATGACCAGAGTGACCAATATGCAGAAAAGAGCTTGAGCTCAAAATTATAAAAAAAGCCTCAGGCTCTAATAGCATAGATTCCGTATCCACAATAGGTACGGGCCAACTATGAACTCAGCACCCATAATAGGTGTGGGATAGAAAATTAGGTTGATAGGCACTTAGTCATAACAAAACAAAATGAGAATGAAAACATGTGCATTTGCATATGCATCATCTGATTGAATTGAAATGATTTATTGAATTTCTTTGAAATAATGAAATATAGCTAAAGTCAATGGAGAATGTGATGTAATATGGAATACTGGCTTATATGATATACTTTTTGAAGTGTAATAAAATGTGATATGACTTTTATAAGTGCATCGTTGTTGGTTCACTCACTGAGTTTGCAAACTTATCAAGATTGCAACATTTTTTCAGGTTCAGGGGAGTTTTAGCTACTAAAGCAATCTAGTAAAAGTTTAGTACTTACATTTTAGGGACAAAAATGGCTCAAAGGTCTTATTAGATGAACCTGTGGAGTTTAGTTAGATTCTTTTGCATTAGAATCCCATATTATGATACACAATATCTCTAGTGTATAACTTTTATAATATATGTTTGTACTGGGATTGAACTCAAAACAGATTTGTGATGTCTATGATGGATTTTTATTTATGTTGTCATACATGAATCTGCATATTTGTGAAAGAAATAGGAAGAAATGAATATTTTGAATGCTTATGATATGTTCGATGTCTAAGATCTAGTTAATTTGATTATCCTAATGTATCATTTTCATAGAGTATGTCTTCAAATATCCTCTGGTATGTTCAGGATTATACTCTACGGGAGTGGTATGTTACAAATTTGGTATCAGAGTATGGTTTGGCATCCTTAGGGACATATATGAGCATTTCAACATAGCCTATAGTAAGAGACCCATATGGTGATCACTATTATTGTTTGTTATAGGTCATCTGCTATAGGAGACTGTGTCACAGAATCAGCTGATCTTGAGTCAATAGGAGCTAATAGTGAGTCCCTTATACCCTAGTCTGAGAAAATAACTTATAGAGTCCCTAAGAGGAGAGAAAAAAGGTAAAATAAACTTAGGAAGCAGGGGGTTGTAGAATTCTATTGAAGTATAGATCCTGTCGAGGCATAGGGTTAGCTGGAGAGAACAAAGAGAGTGTTTGATTAGATGGATTGTGAGCCTAATGAGAGGTTCAATTACACAGTCTCGTTACTTCAAGATCTAACCTATTAGTGATGGAAGACAGTTTCAGGTAGTTTCGCCTAACCTTGCAGATTGACATGGGAGGACTTCTTGAAGGTCTTTAAAGATAATTACATGCCAAAGATCTATTTGGACAGGAAGATTAAAGAATTTCTTGATCTGAAATAGGGAAATATCATTGTAGTTAAGTAGGTACGATTTAATGAACTATTGGGTTATACTACTGCTCTGATCCTGACTGAAGAATATAAATGTAGGCAGTTTGAGGATGGTTTGAATATGGAGATCAGGACAAGATTGGATATTACAAATCTTAGTAGTTTTACCGAGCTACGAGCTGCTTCGATTCATATGGAGTAGTTACTAAAGGATGAACAAGGATAGTATAGATAAGAGTTCAGGTCTAAAAGGCATAGTGAGTTTCAAGCTGACTTTGGCATAAAATTTAGTAAACACCTGATAAACCATCACGATCACAGTATAGATCGAGGTAGTTAGGGTTTAGACCTAGAGACGGTTCTGCTCATTCTGGTAGGGGTAGAGGTCAGGCATCTAGAGAGCAGACTTATGGTGGACAAACACAACAGATTTCTAGTTTTGAACATTGTGAAAAAGACATGGTGGACTATATTGGAAGGTATCAACAGCTTGTTTATGTTGTGGCTCCTTCGATCATCAAATTAGAGACTGTCCAGTAACTTTAGGAGCACAGTCTGGAGTGAGAGGAAAACTAGTGATGGAGATGACTATTTAGTAGAAGAAAGCTAGTGAAGCAGGACAGAGAGGTTAGGGTAAAGCAATCTCAGTAGGTCCTAGTGTTAGGACTAAAGTACGGAGCAATCAATCACAGTCTCAGGCCAGGATTTTTTCTATTATTAGATAGGAGGCACAGAGTTCCATAGATGTTATTGCAAGTGTGTTACATGTCTTTGATCTTGAGGCATTTGCATTGTTAGATCCAAGATCTATGCATTCTTTTATTACCCCACATCTGGCATCTCAATTGCATTGTGAGAGAGAGATATTGGGATTTGGATTAGAGGTGAGTACTCCAGTAGGTAGTACTACAATGATTGGAGAAGTATGTAGAGGGTGAATTATTTTATTTGACTAGGCTGAATTGAAAGCTGATTTGATAGTACTGCAGTTAAAAGAGATAGACCTTATTTTAGGTATGGACTGGCTTACTACTCATAAGGTTATTATGAATTGTTACACTAAGGAAGTTATTCTTGAATCTCCTACTTAACTAAGAGTAATATTTAGATGTGTTAGTTAAGCAGTGCCAGCTATATTGATTTCATCAATGAGCGCTTTTAGACTTATTTGAAGTGGATTCGAGGTTTATTTAGCCTATGTGACTGATACCAGAGTTGAGCAGACATTACAAGACAGTCCTGTTGTTGGAAATTTTCTAGATGTCTTTCCTACTGAATTACTAGGATTACCACCAGATAAGGAAATGGAGTTCAACATTGACCTTGTCTTAGGTACTAATCCTATATTTGTTCCTCCTTATAGGATGGCACTTGTAGAACTTAAAGAACTTAAAATTTAGTTGCAAGAGTTGTTAGATAAGGGTTTTATCAGACCCAGTGTGTCACCATAGGGAGCTTCAGTTTTGTTCGTGAAGAAGAAGGATGGGACTTTGAGATTATGCATTGATTATAGGCAATTAAATCAGGTGTTAGGGTATTATCATTTGAAAATAGTAGAAGCCGATGTGCCAAAGAGTGTATTCAGAACCAAATAGGGACATTTCAAGTTTTTAGTGATGCCTTTTGGATTGACAAATGCTCTAACTACTTTTATGGAATTGATAAATAAAGTATTCTAACCTTACTTAGATCTCTTTGTTATTGTATTTATAGATGATATCTTGGTGTATTCGAGGAGTAGAGAGGAACATTATGAGCATTTAAAATTAGTTTTACAGATAATGAGAGAGAAGCAATTGTACGTCAAGTTCAGTAAGTTTTCATTATAGCTTGAGCAGGTGATGTTTTTGGGTCATGTGGTATCTAGACAAGGCATACAGGTAGATCCAAAGAAAGTTAAGGTAGAGCATCAGGCACCATTTAGGAAACTGCAATCATTACCTATTCCAAAGTGGAAATATGAGAGGATTACAATGGATTTTATTACGGGTTTACTGAGAACTCTAAGGCAACATAATGCTATATAGGTCATTGTTGACAGACAGACAAAATCAGCTCATTTCTTACCTATTAGGGAGAATAACACACTAGATCAATTAGCTCAGAGATATGTAAATTAGATAGTGAGGTTACATAGGGCCCAATGTCTATTGTATCATATCGAGATCCTAGATTTACTTCTAGATTTTGGGGTATTCTACAAACAACATTAGGTATAAAGCTAAATTTTAGTACAATGTTTCATCCTTAGATAGACCTATAGAGGACTATTCAGACTATTGAGGACATGCTTAGGGCATGTGTTTTGGAGTTTCAAGGGGCATGGGATGAGTATGTAGAACTCATTGAATTTGCATACAATAATCATTATTATAGTAGTACTGGTATGGCTCCATGTAATGCGTTATATGACAGAAGGTGTTGAGCACATTTTTACTAGGATGAAGAAGGCCTAAGAATTGTTAAAGGCCCGGAGTTAATTTAGGATACCGTTGATAAGTTAAAATTGTTCTACAGTAGGATTAAAGTGACTCAAGATAGGAAAAAAGTTATACAGATCAACACCGGATGGATATGAAGTATCAAGTAGGAGACAATGTATTTTTTAGAGTGTCGCCCTAGTGAGGAGTGCTAAGATTCGGTAAAAAGGGAAAGTTAAGCCCTAGGTATATTGATCCTGGTGAGATTATTGAGAAAGTAGGTCCATTAGCTTAAAAATTAGCATTACCACTAGAAATGGCTCAGATTCATAATTTATTTCATGTTAGTATGCTCAGAAGGTATAGGTCAGATCCAGCATATGTATTACCAGCATAGGAGGTTGAGATTGCAACTAATTTGAGTTATGTAGAGGAACCATTTAAAATAGTTGGATATCAAACTAAGCAATTAAGGAACTGTGCAAATTCCTTTCGTTGAAGTCCTTTGGAGAAATCATTCGAGAGAGGAAGCTACATGGGAGACTGCGGAACATGAGAAAACATTACCCTCATCTATTTAATCAATCAGGTAAGAATTTCGAGAATGAAATTTCTTAAGGAGGGGAGAATTGTAATAGTTTGCCTCTAAAACTACTAACGGATAGAGTGTTAGAATACTGTGTCACATGATTTACATCATTATAGAATTAATTTGGTGCATTTAGGTGATGATTTTAGGGTTTCATTCACATGTATAATATTAGCATACACACATGAATTATGATTTTAAAAAAGTGAAAAGATTTTATGGGCATTCAAACATGTTCTGGGGTATGAAAGTTTCAAAATGATTATGACATGATTGTGCATTTTTAATCTCTTGTATTTTGGTTTACCAATAAAAATAATTGATGGATTATAATAATTAATTTGGAGTTAATTGTCACAATCAGAAGATTGAAAAATTAATATGTATATTTAGCCTAATAAAAAATTCAAATGGCAAGACAAGTTGATTTGTGAAAATTTAGGATGACTAAGCCTATCAAATGAGTGACAAATGGCTTAGAAATTAAGCAACATTTGGCAAACAAAAAGGAGGACATGTAGCTTACTTAATTACATGATAAGTGTCTTTAAAGAAAGACCGCTCGTTTTGCACTATAGACATAGAAGTCATGGTCATTTTCCTTTCCTTTGAAATTTTAGCTACTGTATACCCTCTCCTTCTTCTCCCTCTCATTACTGAAACCTTCATCTCACCCACACCCTTGAATTTCAGCCTTAGTTCTGTCCATCACCACCCCAAAACTATGCAAAATCCTTCATAAAGAGAGATAAAGAGGCTGAACGTTGTTACATATCTTGTCGTCAAATATTTGTCTTCATTTTCTGGTCATGGTCGAACCCATCATACTATTACATATGAGGCTAAGCAAGCTTGATATTTGAGGTGACATTTAAGCTAATCAAGTAGGTGAAATACTGACCTATTATGGTATATGTTAGCTAAATTTTATTATGGGTAATTAGGGATGGATTGAATGTGTTGTTGGTGTTAAAGATATGCTGAAAAACGAAGAATGAATGGATACTTTTCTATTTTGTTTTTGCATATATGAAAACAATAGTTTATGGGCTATTGTATGGATGATTTAAGTTAGGATTTGAAGTATAATTAATGAGGAATTCGTGCTAAAGATATGTATTATTAAGGTTTTTTCGAATATGGAAAATTAGAGTTGCATGTGTGTTTGTAAAAAGTGATTATTAATGACATAAGTGAGCATAATTTTATAAGCCTTAGTGTAACTAATATAGAAGTTATATTAACTTCAAATGAAGTAATGTTAAAGGACATGAAATCTGGAAATTTTCAAATGTTAGTAATGTCTCTTTGTAAAATTCGTAAAGTATTGAAGATAGTAAAGTTACACATATTATTGATGATGATGACAAATTCTGGAATTTTAATTTCAACCTTATATACATGTCGAACCAGCTGAGAAAATTCACTCTAAATTGGTATATTTGGACTTGATTAAGTCTAGGAATGAGCCTACATTGGTTCCTGATTAATTGGTTAAGAGCTTGATAAGTTTATGTAGTTAATTTTGAAGTAAATCACTTGTTATTATAGATATCACGTAATATGTAAGAATACATAAGAAGGAGAGTTGAATTGTGATAAATTGTCTAAGATTGAAATCTTTAAGAACTTCTTAATTTTCTTGAAAGATTCAAACAATTTATAAAACAGTGCACTTAATTTTTTTGAGTAATGCATCAGCGGAAATAGTATCTTTTCTTCTAACAACATGAAATTAAAGAGACAAGGGTTAGAGAATATGACACCATGATTTATACTAGTTCACTCTTAACCTTAGGGTTATGTCCAGTCCTTAGAGTATATTTGAGATTTCACTAGCTCATTCAACTTTTATAAGTATTATTTCTCACTTTTAGAGCCTCTTCAGGTCTTTTTCATAAAGTATTCTTTATCTACTATCTTAGCCTCTTCAGGCTGTAGCCTTCACTTTCACTGAAAAGATTTTGAGTTTTTTAAACTCATGTTATAGGTTGACTTGATCTCTCTTCTTTCTTCTTTTCACTCAAGCTATTTTTTACAGTATTGTAAGTAAAGAATTGAGAGTTGAAG
>JAOTAY010020314.1:0-12896 GCA_025629805.1 Erythroxylum baracoense
CCTTAGTGAATGATTGAATGATGTGTATTGGGTAAGAATGAATGAGAACTTGAATATTATGTGAACTTAGAATGCTAGAAAAGAAAAGATAAATGATTGAATTACGTTATTTGAATGACCAAGTTCTTTGAGGTATGAACCTAGAGTAAGCTTGACATACACAAATGATGTTGTCAAAAATCAAGTGATGTGATTAAGGATAAATACCCAGAATAGTTAACATGAGCATGCATTATACAGTACCACACATACATATGTGTATAACTGAATGTTTACGTGATTATGCAATTAGTAATATGTGTACAATGTTTATTGCATGAAGTTGATACACAGGATTGAATGTCAACACCTAGACATTTCTGGAACATGGAAGCTAATGCTAATATGGAGCGTACTGTGAGTCCCTAGATGATCTCACATGTTTAATTGTTTGTTTTAATTTACGTTTTGAATTGTTATGTGATATAAATGCTTTGATTCTGGATATTGAATGTCCGAGGCGTTTGATGCATGAAAAACTCATTGGGAGTGCTCAATGTATGTGAATTTGACTGAATAATTGATTATTAACATTATTGTTGAATGTCGGACCTAGGTCTGACGATAAATATGAACGTGAATATGAAAGTGTAAGATTGAGCACAATTGATGGACTGAATACAAGTGATGCATTTCATTACATAAATGCATGATAACATAAAGGTTGTTGTGACCGAAGTAGCCACCGAAAAAGAGCTTAAAGCTCAGAATGTAGTAAGAGCCTCTAGCTCACTATATAAAATGAGCCATGTATTGCCAGTAGATAAGGGACAGTTATTAATGAGCCCGATATCCATGATAGATACAGGATAGTTATAGGTACTCGGTCACAACCATAATAATTAAAAGTGAGTCTCATAAGCATTGCATATATAATTGATATGTATGTTTAAATGATTGAAATGAACTGTTTGAATTGTTCAAATGTGAAATGTGAAATAAATGAATAAAATGTTAATTGATGCTACATGATGAATTAATGAAGTGATGTGAATTATGTGATTACATGAACTGTATATGTTATGTGTTATAAGTGAGGCATCGATGATAGATGGCTCACTAAGTTCACAAAACTCAACAAAATTGCTAATTTTTTTAAGCTCAGAGGAGATACCTGGTTAGACAAATTAGAAATATAACCGCTGAAGTCGAATAAGAGATAGAGGTCAGGATTAGTCGGCGTCTGCATATGTTTTCTGTTATTTTTATATTAAAGTATATATTTCGTAAATATTGTACCGTGTGTATTTGAATAATTCTAATATGTAATGACTTTATGACTGAAAGTGTTTCGAATTTTTAAAGGGCCCAAATGATTGCTGAAATTCTGCAATGTGTATATTGTTTGTGACAATTGTGATTGAAATTATTATAAATAAAATGGGTCATTAATGATTATTAGTTTTCTGAAAAATGCACGTGATGTTTGGAAAAAAAGAATTTACAATGAGTTCAATTTGACTGCTCTAATGCATCGCTTTCACAGGGTGCATATCTGAATGTTCTTAGGATGTACGGATATGTGCTTGGTGGAGGTAGGGTGCTACATAGAATTAATTTACATTCAAATAGGAAACTAACACCCTTATCCTCGAAGATCTCTACTATCTTCAGATGTTGAGTCTGACTGCAACGCTATCTCTTACGAGCCATTTAGTTGAGGGTAATAGAAATTACCCTTCTATTCCTATCTACTAACTCTTCCTTTGTTTGGTTTGAAAATGACACGTGGAATATCATTCCTAAATATTTCCTATTCCTTACATCAACAAATAGCTAAAGAAAGCCCCTCCATATCTTTTACCTATTCGACGCAGATTCGGAATAAACTCAACACACCTCTCTTTCTCTCGGACAACCTATACCCCTTAACTATTTTCTCCAAAAAATTTGTCACTCACGACCTCACTCACGCAGCGTCTCTTATCTCTCATCTCTGGATCAGTGGCCCCGTGTCGCTCTTCACGTGGGTGTCTCTTTTCTCTCATCTCTGGTATATTCTCATCACTCTCATGCTCGTCTGGCTCAATAGGCAACGCTTCTCTCATCACTCTCTGCCAGTTGTAGCTCTCTAATACGAAGAGGTAGGTGTTCATTATGGCTTTTTCATTTACTTTCGGCTCCTTATTCTCAGTGCTAGTTTGTTTGTTGTTCACTTGCATGTTCTTTTTTCTTTTAAGAAGTTTTTTTTTGAACAAAAGGAAATCAATACTTCATTTCAACATGAATAATAAAAGCAATACAAGAAGGGACCGATAATCCCCACACATGAAGGCCCGAATGAATACGAGACGCTCGAGCAAGCAAATGAGCAGCTCTGTTCGCAGTCCTCCTAATAAAACATACTCTTACATGAGAAAGAGTAGATAGTAAGTAAATACAATCAGACACAATTTCTCCTAATGCCGACTCCATATAGGTCCGCTTGTTAATCCAATCCACCGCAAGAAGACAATCAGATTCGACAATCACATTTGTTCTACACCTCTCCTTCAGCCACTTTAATACCTCACAAATAGAAAGCACCTCCAACGTTGTAGGATTCGTGACACTTCCGAACTTGCAAGTAAAACCACCAGTAAATCTCCCCGTTTCATCTCTGAAGACCGCTGCACAAGAGCCCCCTTCATCAAAAACAGCTGCATCTACATTTACTTTTGTCCAACCTCTGTCCGGAGCCCTCCAAACCTGGAGATCTTCGTGATTTCCTGTAACCATTGTAGCTCCCGTACTGGTAGATTTGGCTTGCGACCATGCCTGCAAAAGATTGATAGCAGACGATACAATGTGAAGTTCGTCAGAAGCCTTCTGTTGCCAGACAACTTGGTTTCTGTGCTTCCAGATACTCCAACAAATAGCCGCCAGAATGCCCCACTTTTCTCTAGCAAGGTGGTTGAACATTACCTCCAGCCATTCTTTGAAATTAGCTGCCTCTGGACCCCAACTCCCCACTCCTGAGATTTGCCAGCATTTCTGAGCTAGCGGACACTGGACTAAAGCATGCAAGGTTGATTCTGCTTGTTGTCTACACACTCGGCACACCTCATCTATCATAACACGCTTTCCAATTAGCTTCAGATTAGTGGGTAAACAATCGGATGTTGCTCTCCATAATAAGTTTATCATTTTCGGCAATGCTTCCACTTTCCAAATCCGAGACCAAACCCCTTCAGGAGTTGCCTCTCCATCACTCTGCTGCATAGTCCTTAGCATTCTATATCCCGATTTCACAGAGTAGCCACCATGTCTTTCTCCTAGCCATATCCAACTGTCATGCACACTTCTCAAATTCAACAGGATTGACAAAATTAGTCGAGCATCATACTCATTAAACAATGTCTCTACTTTGATAGTGTTCCACTCCTTACGATCCTCCATAATCAGGTCTGACACACATAAATTCGCAAGATCCTCCTGTCTTGCTGAACTCACCTTCCCATCCGCAGCACATGGGAGCCAAGGGTCTCTCCAAACATTTATATTCCTTCCATCCCCCACCCGCAATCTGCATCCATTACTGAGCAGGCTTTTTGCTTGCCACATGCTTCTCCAAATCATGCTTGGGCTCCCCCCAAGTGCCGAGGTAAGGAAATTCCCTTGAGGGAAGTAGATTGCTTTCATCACCCTCGACATTAGATTACCTTCATATTTCAGTAGACGCCAGCCCTGCGTAGCCAATAAAGCAAGGTTAAAATCCAACAGATCACGAAAACCAACCCCTCCAGCTGCCTTGCTTTTACACAACGATTCCCACCTCATCCACCGAATCTTGCCCCACCAAAATTCGTTCATGACTCGCTGTAACTCAACGCACACTTGCTTTGGCAACAAGTACAAACTCATTGTATACGTCGGTAACGCTTGAGCGATTGACTTAAGCAAAACTTCCTTACCTGCTCTAGAAAGCTGCCTTCCTCTCCATAAATTAATTCTATTCTTTAGTCGCTCCTTTAGGCCTGCAAACACTGCGCTTTTCTTCCTACCAATCAATAGTGGCATCCCCAAATACTTAGTATCGTCAGTCTCCACCGTCACTCCTAACCGCCCACATAAGTCAGCTTGGACCTCCGCTGTAACATTCTTACTGAACCTGATGGATGACTTTGCATAATTCACCACTTGGCCAGAGCTTTTGTGATATACGTCCAAGAGATGCTTCACGGTATCACATTGTGCAGGAGTGGCTTTGAAAAAAATAAATGCATCATCGGCAAAAAACAAATGGGAAATTCGAGGAGCCGATTCTGCTAACTTGCACCCTTGGATAAGTCCCTCCCGCTCGTATCTCCTAATCAACGATGAAAATCCTTCCGCCCCTATGATGAATAAGTACGGGGATATTGGGTCCCCTTGTCTCAAACCCCGACTTGGTATAATCGGCCCCAACATATGCTCATCCAGAGGGATCTGCAATCTCACCGTCGCCATGCACAAATACATCCAATTAATCCACCTCTCACAAAAACCCATAGCTTTCATTACTACCACTAGATAGTCCCATTCCATTCTATCATAGGCTTTAGCGATATCAATCTTAAGAGCTGCATAACCTTCAGAACCTCTCCTTCTCCCCTTCATAAAATGGACAACTTCATTGGCAATGACTATGTTATCTGTAATTAATCTTCCCGGGACAAAAGCACTTTGCGTCTCTGAAATGATCTGAGGTAATAAAAGTTTCAACCGATTAGCTAGCATCTTCGACATGATTTTGTATATCACATTGCAAAGCGCAATAGGTCGAAGGTCTTTGATAGTTGCTGGATTTGGCTTCTTCGGAATCAGAACCAAATTCGTATCGTTTACTCCCTGCGGTAATTCACACCTCCGGAGCCAATCCAAACAAGCCTTTGTAACGTCTTCCCCAACTATTCCCCAATACCTCTTGAAAAAACCTGGATTAAAGCCATCGATCCCAGGGGCTTTATCTTGGTGCATAGAGAATGCGGCTTGTCTCACTTCTTCTGCTGTAAACTCCCTTGTCAGCATTTGATTATCCTCCATTGTTATACACCTGTCCACAGAGTAAACTATCTCAACCGGGTTGATGCCATCATGTGAAAATAGGTTATCAAAATATTCTCTGATGTGGTCCTCCAATCCATTGCCTCTTGTCAACCAATTCCCCTCTTCATCTTGAAGTGAATGGATCTTGTTACGGCGATTGCGACTCTTTGTCATTGAGTGGAAGGCCTTGGTATTCAAATCGCCTTCCTTCAACCAAAAAATCTTTGCTCGTTGCTTCCAAAACTCCTCTTCCTGCTTGTAGAGACGCTGCAATTCATACTCTGCAACACCGAGTTCCTGTACGGCCCTCTGATCTCGGACTCCACGCACCTTCGCAATTCTATCTTGCTGTTGCCGTATTTGCTTCCGAACTTTTCCAATGAGATGTCGTCCCCAGTTGTCCAGAGCAGAGCCACACTGCATGAGCTTCTCCTGAATATTCCGCTCTTGATTCTGACTCCAACTGTTACAGATTATCTGCTCGCACTCTCCCTCCCTTATCCAGTAGTTCTCAAATCTAAAAGGCTTGTTCCGCTTACTCCTGACGAACTGCCGAAGCTCCAAGAATATTGGAAGATGATCTGATGAGGTAGTAGGGATATGAAGTACCCTCGACTGATCAAATCTCTCCAGCCATTGCACAGAAGCAATAGCTCGATCTAATCTTTCTTCAACCCAGTTTTGCCTCCCTCTCCCCCTTTCCCAAGTAAACTTGCTTCCCACGTAACCGAGATCACGCAAATGGCATTCCTCCAAAGTTCTACGAAACTTATCGCATAAAAATTGTGGATGAGGAAGTCTGCCTCTCTTCTCGTCCTGAGACAACAATTCATTAAAGTCTCCAATCAGCACCCACGGTAGTCTGGATTCAACTGACAAGTTCTTTATTAAACTCCATGATAGGTCCCTTTCCCGCCTGTTCGCATAACCATAGAAACCTGTCAACCGATACGGGCTTTCGTTTTGCAACTTAACTTCTACATCAATGTGATGGGACGACGTGCTCCGAACAACAACTTCAATGTCACTCTTCCAGAATAAAGCCAAACCACCACTACGTCCAATCCGACTAACAGAGCAAACACAATCGTAGCCAATAATACTCTTAATTTCTTTGCACTTGATTGAATCACAAATGGTTTCAATTAAAAAGACAAACACTGGCTTCTTTTATAGGATTAAATCCTTTAGAGTTGGAATTGCCCAAGGAGAAGCCACACCCCGGCAATTCCAGCTTAGGCAACTCATGGCGATGGGCGGCCCTGCCTTGCAGAACCCGCCAGTACTGAGTTTTCCAAAATAATCTCCTTATCCATTGCTATTTTTAGAGTGCATTAAACCCTCTTAACATTCCCGACCAGAATTGTAATTACGGGGGTGATCCCCTTTGGTTTTGTTCTTTCCTTCCTTCTAGCTAATTTCCTCCTGTGGTTGGTAGCTGGATCTTTAGTTTCCATATAATCCCCAGGATTTCTGGAATTGTTCTTAATTTCTATCTGAGTGTTTTCCAATTTGTCAATATTTTGAGCGTCTATCATTTCTTCATTTTCAACATTACTATTCACCTTTTAATAATTTCTTTTATTTAAAGTGAATTATGGTAATTTATGGTTACTATACTACAAATTAGACGTATATAAATCTTTTATATCCTTGTTACTTAAAAAAGGAAACATTTTAATAATAAATACTATTACATTATCTTTTTAATCTCGAAATTGAAACCAATAATTTGGTATTATTTTAATGATGTACATAAAATTTACATATATTAATTTCTTCTTCCTCTAAAAATGATCTCTCTCTAATAATCTTTATGTTCTATCATTTGTATTTATATTGTTATATTATCCAGTCTAATAATCTTTATGTTCTATCAAACGATTCTTCTTAAAATCTTAGGTCCTTTTAAAAAATTGAATTATTTTATTTATTCATGTGCTTTTTATAGATGTTATGGTGTCAACATTTCGTTTTTTAGATTTCACTAGAGTAAATATAATAGTTCGGATTAAACTAAATTTAGTGTTCCTATTTATGGGTGTTTTCATTGATGTTTTCTTTCTCTCTTTTAATATAATTTTTTTGCATCGCTTAAATGTGCCTTTTACTCCTTGAATAGAGACAGGTACTCATCCCTTGGAGATTTATTTGTTCATATTGCATTTACTCCTTCAATAAAGGCTACTATTCACTGTTTGGTAATTTACATTATTCATATTAATTGTAGCACAAGATGTACATTGCTTAGTTTTATGATCTTTATGTTGTTATTTATACCTTAATGTTAATATTATCTTCTTTACATAATTGTAAGTGTGATTCTTGGCTTATGAACATTGTATGTGTAATGTTGTATTCAAACTATTATCAAAATGTGAAAGTCTTATTTTTATTTGAAAAGTACATTAAATTTTAGGAATCGCTTGGTTTTATTTTTATTTTTCTATTGTAATTTTTATTTTTTAAACAAAAACTTGATTGGTTATTTTTTAAAGAATAACTTGTTTGGTTATTATTATTAGCATAGTTACACTTTTAATATTGATAATAATTAAAAATTAAATAAAAATATATATACATTAATTTAAAAATTAATATTTTCAAGTTTATATATTTATAAGATAATTTAAAATATATTTATTAATTTGTTTTTCATAATTTTTGTTTAAAAATATAAATTTATTTTAAAATTTTGAATAATTTAATTATGTTACTCATAATTTTTATTAGTAATTAATATTAAATAATTTAATAATATATATTAGTTAATAATAAATTAAAAATAAAAATAAAATAAAAAACCAAATATCATTTTTTGAGTTTTCATAAGTTATGAAAATAAGAAAATACAAAACTAAAAACATAAACCATAAGCTCTACAAAATATACCATGAATTTAAAAATGAAAAAAAATAGAAAACAAAATTGGATCCAAATAAGCCCTTATAAAATGTTTTCTTCTTAAAGTACCATATCCAACTAAGAAAGTTTTATTACAATTTGGTTTTTCCAAGTCAGATCGTACAAGTGTACAGTCGTAAGTTAATAGTAACAGAGATGAAGATGTTCTGATGGATATGCAACCCTTACCAAAAGAAATAAGGTTTGGAATGGAACGATAAGGAACATATTGAAGGTACTTAATATTATTGAGAAACTAAGATAGACAAGACTCAGGTGGTTTAGACATGTTAAGAGGGGACACCTAGGCGCTCCAGTGAGAAGGTGTGAGAAGATGGTACTCAACGACTGTAAGAGGAAAAAAGGGAGGCCTAAGAAAACTTGGGGGGAAGTAATCAATACTGATATGTCAATGTTGGAAATTACTGAGGACATGACCTGCAATAGAAAACTTTGGCATACTAGGGTTCAGATAAAGGATCCTTCGTAAAGAGATTCTTGTAGTTCGTATTGTAGTCAATCTAAACTTGTAAATAGGTAGTACTTATCTCTTAGGGATTTAGCTTGATTTAGTAACTCTTATTATTATTATTATTATTATTATCATCATCATCATCATTACTATCATTCTGATTATTAATTTTTGTTTATGATTATTACTCTTATTATTCTTATTCTTGTTATTATACTTTGTATTAGTATTATGACTACTACTCTTATTATGACTACTACTACTACTCCTACTACTACTATTATTATTATTATTATAACTACGATTATCAATAGTAATACTACCAACACCAACGTCGCCACCATTACCACCATTACTACTATTACTACTACTACTATACTATTATTCTTTTTATTGTTATTATTATTATTCCTTCCACTATTATTTACATTATTATGTTATTAATATTACTATTCTCTCTCTCTCTCTCTCTTGCTTTCTCTATTTTCATGTGGGTCAATTGGAAACAGTTTCTCTACTAGTTAGGAATAAGGATGCATAATACTGGACCTCCCCAGACCTCGTATATCAGCGAGATTCATATTGAGTGGTGGTGTTGTTGTTGTTGTTGGTTTTCTTGGTCTGATCGAGTGTTTTTCCTTTTTTCAATTCCTTTAAACATTCAACGAGTTAGAACCATATATAGACCAAAAATAGGAAATAACCATGAGATGAAGACTAATTTGGAAGTTACTAAACAAAATCTAGTACTGAAAGTTGGGATTACATTAACAGTACATACTCCAACATTACAAACACTTAAATTTTTTATACTCATATTAGTAATAATAGTACCTACTTTAAATGCTTTTCATAAGCTAAAACTATAATAATATATGAAAAAAATGCTAAAGACAGAAGAAGCCTTTGCTTTTTGTTGTTAACTTCAAGATTGCTAGAATTTGATTGGAATCCATTGTCACCAAATTTGCCTTCGTTAAACTCTTCATCACCAGCGTCATCTTCATTAAGATTATTGTCATCCAAAAGCATAAGCATGTTAGGGAATTACTTGAAGATTTCCTTCACCTCATAAATGCCCTCATAGAAATGAAACTTGCATTGGTGTTCAATAATCCAAACTTTTGTTTTTGTACACAACCAATGCTAAAAAGTATGCCCCAACTGATTTTAATGAAATGGTGTTCATAATTATATCTCTCTCAATTGAACATGACCTTGTTCAAAGGCTTATTAATTTTTAACATCCCCGTTAACTAAGAATATAACTTTAAAAAATATTTTGATATTTAATATGAAAAATTATTGATTTTTAAAATTAATATAAATGAAATATTTTACTAGAAATATTATTTATTTTAAAATAATAATTTTGACGATAAAAACTAAAAAAAGTAAAAAGATATGGTAATTGTTGAATATTTTGTATTATATCATAAACAATCAGTTAGTAGACCTTATTTAAAACTATATAATAAGAAGTAGCAAGAATGAGTTATGATTCTTTTGTAATTTATATATTTCTTATATAGCTTCCTTTAATTTAGTAATATGAATCTACATATAGTTGTACAATTAGTTTATTTAATATATATAGGTCCTTGTATATTATTATTATTATTATTATTATTATTAGTAATAGTAGCATCTTTATTATTATCGTTGGTGTTGTTATTCTTATTACTATGTTTATGATTATTAATGTTAGTATGATTATTATTATTATTAGTATTTCTATTATTATTATTATTATTATTATTATTATTATTATTATTATTATTATTATTATTATTATTAATTTTATTTTTACTATTATTTATATATATTAGTTATTTTTATTATATTTTATTTTTCCTTATTATTTTTTGGTTTTTTAACTTTCCTTTAATTTATTATTTATTTATTTATTTATTTTCATTCATTTATATGGGTCATTTGGAAACAACTCTCTACTAGTTAGGGGTAAGGCTGCATATTATCAGACTTCCTCAGACCTTGCATCTCATCAGGACTTCTATTGGGTGTTATTATTGCTGTTGTTGTTGTAGGTCTTTGTATCTAGTCTATATATCAGTGAATTATATGAACGAATTATCTTGCATATTTACAATTTGATATTAGAGCTTTAAGATCTCATTCTTACTTCTCTTTATGAATTTGTCACTTCTTTTCTTCCTAAAATTTTGACCTTTTTCTCTCTTCTGAAAATCTCAACCATTTTCTTCCCTAAAACACTAGTTACCCCATAGTATATAACTGAGTTTAAATCATCTAATAGCAAGAAAATATCCACCATAACCATTCAAGGTGCTCCTTTCTTCATCCGTTTATGTTAAATTTAACAATACTAAATACCAGATATATCTTAAGATTTTGAAGATTTATATTGCTAGAAGGAAAAAATGGATTATATTAACAAGAAGAAGGTTACATCCTTAGAAGATCATCTAAGCTATAAAGAATGGGAGGTTGAAGATACACTAGTTATATTTTGGCCCATAAATTCAATGAATGATAATTTGATGTCATACTTTGAGTGGAATAGTAAAAGATGTATAGGAAGATGTAAAAAGAAGTTACCTTGATGTGTATGTTTCATTCTCAAGTCATGAATTAATACAAACGTCTTTCCAATTATGTCAAAGTTGGTAGCCTCTAGCATAATATTACAATAAGTTAAACTTAAATTTTATGGAGCTTTGATATTAAAGACTAAATGATATGATCTACATTGATGATATTGAAAAAATAGAAAGCATATCACATGAGACAAGGTCTATATTATTTTTGTTGATCTTGATCATAATTTGATTCAAGTTAGCAACCATGTTCTTGTTGCTTCTCTTTTACCAAGATTAGAAGAAACATATTCCCTGGTATATTAAGAAGTATAATAATAGATGACTATGAGGGTAGACATCCCTTTAGAGGCTTGAACTTTAGTTTTTACTAACTATTTTGGCTCTTAGATTTTACAACTCCTCAATCTCAATTTTGCACCCATTGCTATAAGAATACACATGCAATCAATGTTTTTTTAAAGAAGTATAGCTATGTAGAATGGTATAAACTCAAGAAAGTTAAGAAAAACAAGATCTACTCAGAATATTACTACCATATTTTCTACTTCCTATGTATCTTGAATATCTTCTTAAGAAGATAATTTTGGTTTATCCATTATTTTGCTTATTATGATGTTTAGAATATCTTTTTAAGGTCATTGATTATATGAATAGTTACCTTGCTATTCTTGACTCTCTAACATCCTCAATAGTTAAGTTTGTACATAATGCTAATGGGAATTCTATACCAATCACAAGAAAAGGTTTATTTAAGGACAACTAAAACATAATAGCTCTCAATTGTGGCTTTCAAACAAAGAGAGAGATATGTGATAGAGAGAGAATTGTTCCTTGGCATTGTCGATTAGGACATCTATCTTTCTCTTCTTTAGAACATTTATTTTCTAAATTTTTTTGATATTTGTGTTTCTAGTTTAAGATATGAACAATGTAGTTTTTCCATTGTGTTTCTTTTAAAATCAATTTTAATATAAGCACTATTTCTTTTTCCTATATTTATATTGATGTATGTTATCCATTCTGTAACTCTTATACTTCAGGATATAAATATTTTATATCTGTTATTGATGATTTTACTATAATTAGTTAGGTATATTTAATGAAATATAAGAGTGATGTTCACTTATTATTCCTTAGTTATATAAGATGATCCTCAGTGAACTAAAAGTTTTCAATATTGACAATAGTTATAAGTTCACAAATAAAATATTTTCCATTTTTAGACAAAATGGTTTTCTTCACAATAAAACTTGTGTATACATGCCATAATAAAATGGTTTAGTAACATGTAAGAATCACCAACTCCTTAAAGTAGCTCGAGCCTTATGCTTTACTACACACATTCGAGAACATTTCTAGTCTAAATTTATCATGATGTTTTTCTTATTAATCACATACCTTCCAAGATTCTTGATTTTCAAACTCCTTAAGGATGTTATCTAGATTTCAGTCTATTCCCACTACTTTAAATATTTTCCTTAAGTTTGTCTTTGTTATATTTATGCTCATTCTCTTCATAAAAATAAATTTCATGCTTATGCTATCAAATGTGTTTTTCTTGGATACTCCATTTAATAAGGTATATAAATGTTTTCATTCTCGTATATGAACTTACCATATCCTAATATATGTTTAGTTATATAAAATTGAATCCTTTTTTTTTAGAGATATCTATATGATAATTGTAGATTGCATCATGTTTTAGTGGGTATTTTGGTGTATGTTTAGTTGTTAATTTGATTGTTTAGTGTGTGTTTAAGTTAGAATTGTGTTAGTTAAATATTTGTGTTTTAAATGTTTTATGGGTTAGATCACTCCTCCACTAAATAAGCATTACATATCGAACCTTCAACTCTAGCCTTGTTCTTCACATTTTTCTTCAAGTGATGCAA
>JAOTAY010020315.1:1623-12890 GCA_025629805.1 Erythroxylum baracoense
CGAGTAAAAATTTCCAGCGTCTGACTCATCAGCATAGGACTCCGTGCCGATGGCTGAATAACTACGATAGGATTCACCAGATGAACCGGATGATCCAGCACAAAACTTTGTTTGACCTTTAAATAGAAGTGGCAGTCGCCTAACTACTTTTCATCGATAGAAATAGGTGTTCCTAGAACGGAAATTCCATACTTTGGTTGGTACGCGCATCCTTTCTTTCTTATACCCCCGAATCACCACCTCTTTCTTGTGAGGAAGACAAGGATTGAGAAAGTGGAGCTTGGCTCCCCCTGGAAAGAATGGAGATCTAGATAGTTTTGATTTTTATACAACCTTCTCTTTACCTCCAACACTTAAGGTTGGTTCGAGTTAGCTGGTTGGCTAGGTTTGGAGTAAAGGCAATGTTAATTGGAATTGGTTATTGGCAGGATCGAATGGACTCGATGGAGACAAACAAAGATGCAGGTTACTTAGAGTAAGGTTGGTGGCGACCTTTGGACTGGACTCAAGAGATCGCTCTAGTTCGGGCTTAGTTCCTTCGTTTGCTTGCTCATTCGCTTTTATCGGGGGTAAGCCTTAGGTTCAATGATTTTTCCAACTAAAGATTCTCCTCTCCTACATAAGAGAACCCCTATTCTTCCAAAATATTCCCGGGGGGAGCGAAAAGAAGGGGAAGTTAAGCGTCTTGAGAGGACACATGATAGTTCTACAGTCTACCTACTTCGTTCGTTACACTGGAGAACTACCTAGATGCTGCATAAAGGTTCTTTCTTAGAGAAGCCCTTGAGGGGCATGAAGGTAATCTGAGAAGATAGAATAGAAGTGAACGCCTTTCGACTAGATGCTGGCGTGCAGAGTCACCACTAGGAAGAGGGCCAAAGAATGCCTCCACAGAATAAGATTCTAAGCGCTGGTCTTTTTCTTTTCATGTCTTGGAAAGAAAAGCTTGAATTTGCTGGGCTACTATTCTAGGCTATGATTCCTATCTCTCAAGAGTGAGACCCAATCTCGATGTTTGAAAGATGTTCTGTTCACATACTCGTTTTCACACATAGGCAGGAAAAAGTACACTTTCTAGAACTAGAAAGAAAAAAGGGGCCTTCCTTTTATATACATGATTAACTAGTCCAAAAACCTCCTCAGCTTCAACTAAAACTAACTAGGGCGATGCCTACTCTTTTGACGGAGTACCGCTAATCCAAAGTCTGGACAGCTTCTTGCTGGCACAGAAAGCCCTATCTTATCTCATCGTAGGCTATGCCACGTTGAGTATCGTGGGTGAAACTCTTTTAGAGGTCTTTTACGCACTTGAATCTCTATCAATAACAATAGGAATAAAAACCTGATTAGAATCCTTAGGAAGTTCACTTATTTTCTTGTGTTAGGGCGGGGGTAGTATATGCTGCGACACAACTAAAGCGGAAGACCTCACGGAAGCGAAAAGAGGAATTCGTTCGTCACCGTTTGGTAGATCTGGTCAAAGCCTGGTAATAGACCCAAACTCTGAAAAAGAAAGGGTCAACTGAATAGATTCAGTTTATCACTTCGGCCTGCCTTATTCTTTGAGTATAGGCATCGGGGCTAGAAGACTGTGATACAAAACCACTCAGCGAGGCTGCAAAGGGTCACATAGTTTTTGTGTTTGTATAGTAATCCTTCGGACGGTAGAAATTCCGCCTGGTTTCGAATGGAAGAAAGCAAAAGAGGTGAATCCCAATGACCAGACGAATCCGCAGAAAGGGCATCCTCCAATTATGTTACGCCAGTGATTGTAGAAAAAGAGTGAAACGGGCTTAGAGACCTTTAAACCTCTATTTTACACCTATTAGGTTTCGAGTAAAGCCACAAGCTTTTAAAAGCAAGAGGCAATACGGCGAAAGCAGCCTAGCTTCTTTCTTCACAGACAGCGTAGTGATAAAAAGAATGCCGTTGACTCAGATCCAAGATGAAAAGATTCATACAAAGATCTTGAGTTCTCCTTTTTTTTTTAGCGGCTGACTCACAAATTTCGTTCTGCTTTATATACGCAATACTTCATCTAGCCCCGGTTCTGTTCCCCCCTCTACTGGTAAGGCCTTGAAGGCTGTCTTAAGATAAGCGCTTTTGTAAAGCAGTGAGCAAGCAAACAACTTTTCAAGCAGTCCCGCAATGTCGAAATAAAAAGTTCTTCCTAGAGCTTAGGATGCTGACTTTCAAATGGTCTTCAATCAAGGGGACGTAAGCCCTCGGCGCTTGAGAGGAATTAATGAAATAGAAAGCCCAAAGAAGAATTGAAAAAAACCATGGAATGTCACTTCCTTCAGCGGGAAACTAGACAGCCATGAGCCATAGGTAGAGAAAGAATGAACGGGCGAGGGAGGAGTATCATATCGGAGATCGGGGAAGTAGGCTTGAAGCCAGAGTTGCAATAGCCAAAGCTGCCCCTGAAAAGTACCAAGGACTTCTTAAATTAAAAACCTCATTCATACCTCGGTAAAGATAAGAACGGGCTAAGGGCCCTAGGCCAACAACTCTAATCATTGACTGACAAATCCCCTTCTACTTACCATTCAATTAAAGTGAGAGCTTGTGTTCACATCTCCTTTGCCAATCTTTCCAATTCCATAACGGTGGCTATAAAGCACTTCTAACGGCCGCTAGACCAGAGCTCTTAAGGTCAACCCTTAGACAACAGCCGATACGATGAGTTAAGCTAAAACATAGGACAAGCCGAGCTAATCGATGGATACTAGCCTATAGTGAGACTTCCTATTTTACCATTTCACTACTTTTCCAGTCAAGCCCTGTTCTGTGCTACAATCCACACATACCTACACGGAAACCAGAGTCTCCTTTCGCTGCGCCTCATTACCAGATTTGCTCTCGTTGCTGACAACAGGACATTTCCATCAAGGAAAACTACCCCCTAAATCCTAAACTAAAGTTAGATCAATCGGCTTTAGGTCAAAGATAGAAAAAAAGATACAAAGCACCATGATACATGATACCTTACTTGCACACAAGTTCAAACTTGCCTTTAATCTTTAATGCCCTATCAATTAGTCCCATTAAACGGCTGAAATAACCATTGAATATTTATTTTTCCATCTGTATATACCAAGCCAGGAAGGCTAATTGCTTACAGACAGACTTTAATAGCAGCTTACTCTCAAAGACCGTCTTCCACCAAAACAAACCATTTACTACGCAAACAAGACCGGAAACTGGTTCAGCTGATAGGACCACAGCTGATATTTACTCAAGAGCGTCTCTGTCTTAGTCTAAAAGACTAGCAGCAGATTCTTCTTCCATTTCGAAAGGAAATTCCTTCTTCTTTCTTTCATCTGCACCTTCCACCAGTAGCTAGAAGCAGTAAAGCAGTCAATCCAGTAGGCACTAATAAGAGCGGCTACTTAACAGCTGATTCGATAGCCGTAGTCCTGTAATAGGGCTCGAAGAGTAAAGAAAAGAATGAGACTACTTATAGTATACAATCCCCAAGGACTAAGAGGTAGAAGGAAAGAAAAAAGCTAGGAGCTAAATTCCACATCGAAGAGAATGTCTTAAGCATATAGCTTAGTTGCATTTGAATGAGTAAGCAAGGCCATAGAATCCGCTTTTAGAGGACTAATTCCCTTGATTATCGGAATCAGAGTCAAAGCTGCTATTATCGAATAGGCGTAGATAGGCGTAGAGTCGCTGTGAACGACTCTTTGGTAATGAAGTGACCAGAGGAAGGAGTTTCCTAAACAAAGGAAGGTGAATACGGAAGTTAGAGACTACTCAGTCAATAGATCTTAGAGGACTGGGCACTGTGCAATCGATTAGTACTGCCTATTAGAGACTCTACAACTGCGAATGAATTCCTGTAAATTTCATTCTTTAGCTCCTTTCTTTATCCGATCTATCCCGAAAGGGATAAGAAAAGAAGGAATAGGTATAGCTCACATCTTTACTTAAGTATAGTTCATTAAATGACTTATTGAGAAGCTAGGCCCTTTCCTCACTCTCTTCTTAAGGCTAGATTAGATCTGCTATGAAAAGTTTTGATGATAAGTGATCAACATGCTAAGCACCAAGGGTAGTAGGAAAGGAAATCCTAACCTTCTAAATTGATTATTAGGGCACAGCGTCAAGCTAATCGAAACGCATCATAGGAGCTTACTTCGTCCCTACTACCGGTGGAAGGCAATGAAAAAGATCAGAGTCCTGCCACAGCCATTATCGTATCGCATTGAAGGCCAATGAACTGCGGCTGAGGAACGCAACGGGAAAAAAAAAGAAAGAAACCAAATCAAGTATTCGACAAAGGCAGTCACGCCATTATAACAAAAATTCTAACAAAGGTAGAAGAGCGTGGTAGCTCAACCAGATTGGGCTCTACCTCCATTTAATGAAATGGGGAAGTGCTCCTAGAGCTACTAGATTCAGGTAGATTCAGGAGTGTAGCCTATGTTTTTTGGGAATCCCCAGTAGCCAACCCCTTTCCGGGGAAAAGTCAGAGAAAAAAAAAACGAGTCTTGATGATGAGTTTTCTCTTGATCTATTAGGGAAAAGAGTTCATCCGATGAGAGTCATATCCCAAGCAAAAGACAGAGGATCAGCGGATTCAACTAGGCACGTAGCAGCTCAACTTGTTGGAGCTCTCTACTTCCCTTACCGGGGTAACTTAGACGAAAATAGACGACTAGCTCAATGATGGGAATTTAAAACAAAAGTGGTCAACGACTGTCCCGAAAGCCTGGTAATCCATTTTCCTTCTGAACTTACTTTATGAAAAGGAAAGGGTCTGGGATGGTAGGACAGATATTTTAGTACAGTACTCCGCTGGTTGAGCCGTACTCCATAGGACTGGGAAAGCCATACTCCGCTAGGCGCTAGGCTGCCCCTGAAGTAGCTCTTTGAGAAGCTCAGTTTAATAGAAAAGCAAAGAGCCGAACGAAGATATCTTTTCTATGAAAATTCTTGTCTCACTTTCCAGATAGGAGTAAGAATCTGATACATTGGTGGAACCAACAAGATACAGTGGATCTATCTCTCATTTAATAACTGTAATGTCGTAATGTCTTCTTCTGCACCTGCTATATCAATTATGGAAACAAGATAATCGTTCTCAGGTAGCGATCGTATCTTCTTAGCAGTCCTACAGAAAGCTGGATCGATCGAATCCCGCCCCAACGGGAGCAGCGGAATCCACTTTCTAAGCTATTTCGGTAGCTGGTGAGGACTCATCGCTAACAGTGTCAAAGTCAACAGCTTCAAAAAGGGAGACCCGTTCTCGTTCTGAGCGAGAAGAGAACTCAAAACAAGGGCGTAAAGCAACTCGTCTCTAATAGAGCATCTTGTTCGGAGTCAAGATCAATAAGGACATTCGGATGCTTCATTTAGGAGGAATTCAAGTACATCAACATCATGGCGTGGATAACAATAAAGATAACCAAATGCAAATTGAATTGAAATGAATGAGATTTTGGAGAGGCAATGAAAATCTTTCACTTTGTTAAGATAGGTATCTCATAGCTCATCATCCCTACCCTCACTTACTCAGTCATACTGACCCCGCTAGTCGTCGTCTGATGGAGCTTCTTTCTGCGATCTCCGTCCTCGGCTGACCGAAGAACCTGCTTTCTTTCCTAGAGCCACGTCCGTTGCAAGAATAGGCTCTTTTGTTGATACCTCTACTTCTTACAAGACCAATGGAATTAAAGACAATTATTAATGTACGAGCAGGGGTTCTTTCGGAATAGAAGCAGTCGCTGCAAATCTGATCGTATAAGCTGTGATCCGTAAGCGACGCAGCGCCCTTAGTGCTTATTCTTTTAGCCCCTCTCTCTAACTAAGGCGAAAGCCAAGGGCTGAGCCAAGAAAGGTCTCTGTGCTATCAACAAGAAGTAAAAAGAAAAGTGTATTTGTTGGAATCGGTCCTTTCCAGGGAATTGTTTGCTTAGGAGTTCTTTTACCCGGCAAAGCCAAGTCCTTAACCCTGCTCCTCTATAAGAGGAATGCCATGACCTAGAAGCAGGTACAGTCCATTTAAGCGCAAGATACTACCTAACGTTGGAGGACATAGGCGGAGCTGTGTCTTTCGGGGTTTATCGTCAATAAGGTAAGCTCGGTTTCAACTAGCATATGGGCACGGTTGAGCACCGAGTCCTTAGCAATGGACTGTCCAGTGTGTAGGAGAAGGATGTTGTCGACGCTTATTGCTCGTGACGACCCCGCCGCCACGTAAGGTTTTTTCCTCTGACAGAAGTTCGCGGGCTGCTGAAGGAAACTAACCAAACCAAGCGCCTTTCGAAGCGATCTGGTACGACAATTTATAGGGCTTCTCATAAATGTTCAGTCAGGCCTAGCCTAGATCGAAAGGTTGCCCCAGCCGGCAGTGATCCAAATCATCATCAACGATGATTCGAAATCATATGTCAATTCCTACAGAGCAGGGGGTGCTTGCCCCGTTGATTACAGGGGGGCATACATCCTAAGTCGGGGCATCCTGAGCCAATGCCAAAAGTTTTTTATGGTCGAAACACTCGACCCTCAAGCTACTAATCCGACCTGGTCCCGTCCCATACATTAAGGGAAACCCAGTTTTTGAGCTGACGCTTGATTAAGGACAGGTAGCTCTAAAGGTTATTACCGTACTGCCTCAATCACCTCCTTGAAAGGGTCTCATCCTCCTCCTCATCAAAGTAGCTTTGAAGATAGGCACCCTTTCCCTATGGGAAGTTTCAAAGTTTAAAGCGATAGCAAAGACAAGCAAGCCGTATAAGGGCAAACAGCTCGTATAGCAAGCCTACTTTTATAGCCCTTTTGTTCGGGGTCTTACAAAGGTCATAAAATGGCAATTCTTCACCTTCACGCCCATTTGGAAGATGTTCCAGTGTCGAATAGAAGCCAGGGCAAGAAGAGTTATAACAGTCTCCAAATAGTCAATGCCATATTCTTGGTTGTAACCTTTAGCAAGCTTTGTAACGATCCAAACTACCGTCTGATTTCAACTTAACAGAGTCTACCCACTTGCTGCCAATCAGCTGTTTGCCAGGTGGTAGAGGAACAAGGTCCCATGTATGGTTTTCTTTAAATAGCATCTAACTCCTCAACCATGGCATCTTTCCAACATTCCGGGAATCCTGGCGGTTTCCTTATTTCCCTCGTAGATTGGGATTAAGCAATTCATAGATTTGGAAAAAGCCGAAAGGTTATTTCAATCTGATAGCTGGAATTGGCATTTCCACGCGCAACTCGCTCAAAGGGAATTTCCTTATTTCGATTTAACGAGTAGAATTTGGTACATGCTTCTCAGAAGAAATGAAAATGTTATTTGAAAATTGTTAGCTAGGAAAGGGAACTACTGAATGAGACTTTTGTGCTCCTACAGGTTTGATTCTTCCTTCTTATGAGCCCTCTGGAGTATCTTACAGGATTGGATGATCCGGGTATCTCTCTCATTGCTTTCAAGCTCATTCCGAAGCTGAGACAAACCATTAGTGGGCGTGCCGCTTAAACATCCTTAACCTCTTTTTATTCAAGTCTATAGATTGGGGCTCTCGGTGAATATATGCAATCGTAGTATAGTATACCCTCTCCATCATAGAAGGCATCTTCCTGTTCATAAATGCTCGTTTCGACCACCCCAGACGAAAGATTATGCTTTTAAGTGTAGAATGCCCTTTGCAGAGTCTACCGATAGCTTCAAGGAGCACCCCTCATCCAAGGTTTGCCGACAGTTGGCCATAAAAACCTTCCTAAGTCTAGAGTAGTCGTGACACACAATAGATTGCTGAAACATTCTCATTCTCTACTTTCTCGTCTTGAGCCCGCCTTGCCGGATTATTCAACCGGATCTCTATAGAGAATCTATCATTCGAAATGAATCTCCTTTTTCGAAGGAAAAGTTCCCGTCTACCTTGATTCTTAGAGACCGGTTGAGACCTTCTTTCCAGCCCAGCTGTGGCTTCTTTCCCCACCAACATGTGCTATCGCTTTTAATGAATTGAATGAAAAAGCGGAGGATGATTCTCCATCCAGCGGATGCTACTGAGGAATCGGGAAGACTTCTACCTACGGACGTGGGGGATTTTGCTCTAGGAAGCGAGAATTCCTGGTTATTGGGTCAGCCGAAATGCGATCGATCGGCTCAACCGGATCAGGGACTGACGTCGAACCAGAAGGGGCAATGGCAGCAGCAGAATCGGAAAACGCATCGCGCCACACGCGCAGCCTCAGCAGCCACACAACTTATGTAACAGTTAGCAAATGAAGTTGAGTATCCCGCAAGTACAAAATTCAATATTCAATGATGAGATGCTGAATTGTGTGCGCACCACCATTTTACAATAAAGAATGGTCGAGGAACTATGGTTGAGCGCTTACTTCGATCCATCTATATACACATCGTTCTACTACATAACCTACATAACCGAGTTCATCTCATCATAGCTTCGGAAAGGATAAGAACAAGGGAAGTCATCGATCGGAACTGGCTTTTCAATTTCTTTGATTTATCTGTGTTGAATTGGATTCCAATTCTAGCTATATGAGACTGACTAGGACATCTTTTACTGATTGGATGCTAGCACAATCAATAGACTTTGACTTTGGACTCACCTTCGATTTCTATTCCACTAATCGAAAGAAAAAACCGAGTGTACTTCAAGGAAGTTGTTAAAAGAAAAGAAAGGATCACAAGAGAAGGTCCAACAAGCATTAAGAGAAAGACCTTTCGCTAACGTAAACAAGACATGCTTATTTTCTTTAAAAAAAGATAAATGAAATGAAGTTATTATTCCAGTGGATCGCAGATCGGAGAAAGTTGACCAAGGATTGGGTCTGTGTTCTGCTAGTATCCTGTCTTGACTTGACCAGTGAAAGAATTGGGTGCTAGTCGCGAATTCAGAAAGCGAGATATCGGTTTCGAAAAACCAGTGCCCAAAGAGCTGCCCATCTTAGGGGCAAGCCGGTCTCCGTCTGGCAGAGTCGAATCCGATCGATCACTTTAAGTTCGTTAACTGGCCATGATTGGCGAGCTTGAGCTATCAGTCGCAGGTTCAAGAACGAAGGAAGTCCCCCGTCTCGCTTCCTATAAACCCATTCTTGCATTCGGGATACCTTTCTGTTTGCTAGAACAAGGATTTACTTGTTTCTAGAACAAGGGATATCCGCAGTTCGAAGAAGTTCCATAGGCGGGAGTTCCTTGTAGGTAGGTTCCATAGTAGCGATCAAAACGAATCAATAGTTTGCAGCACAATGGAAGTTGTAGTTTCTGGGAGTTATTCTCTTGCAATGAGAGTTCCCATTGATCAATTCCAGTCCTTCATGCTAAGTAGAAGTTATCAAGCGAGTGCAGCAAGCGCAGGGATAGCAGATGAGAGGGCTTATAAGTCAGTAAGCAAGGGAGCTCTCCGAACAAGTGAGTTTGAAAGAAAACCTTGACTTGAAGTAGTTGTTTCACCTAGACCCAGTGCTAGACCCCGTAGTTGTAGAAGTCCCAAAAGTGGGAGTATCCGTAACAGTAGTTGTCCCTTACCTATTAGGAAAGCCAGCAGTCTTTCACAAGCAATCCTCAGCAGTATCTCACAAGCTAGCAAGCATATAGCATATTCTATTTCAAGCAAGTTCGTTCCTGAATCATTGGGGATAGAGCCAGTTCAATCAAGTTCAGTTGTCAGCCATGTGGCATTCACACTTGTATAAGTCTTCGTGGGAGTACCAATAGCTGTAGTTGCATTCCCCCAGTATTTAAATCCAGCAGACATAACTCTTTCTTTTTCTTCCCCTGACTGGAAAAGAACCTCCGAAGCAAGTGAGGAAAGCTTTGAAGTCCCTGTCCAATTCGTTTTCAAACAGGTTCATAGGCTAGCCAGCTGCAATCACTCTCTCTTTTCTTTCCCTTGGAGTGATAAGCTAATCTCCTGCTTATAAAGAGAAAGAAGTCCCTCACATTGAAAAAAGAACAAAGACAAGGAGCGAAGCCTAGCCCTTAAAGCAAGCCTGACTAGTCTCATCGACTACTCAAAACTCAACTCATACACAGGGAAGGAAAGCTTTAGCTTGATACTTCTACTGATACCGAGCCGGAAGAGCACTGCTTCAACCAGAGATGGGGAGCCGGCATCGTAGCATGAAATGAGCCAATTATCATTGCCTTGTCTGCTTCCTCCAAAGCATTGAATAAATGAAGAGAGTGACCCTAGAAGAGGAGGCTTCCTCTGACATTCTACTCATACTTGACTCTCAACTCATATCGGAGCAGGGAAAGAAGAGATGCTGGTAATTATATACGTAGTAATGAATGCCCGACCTCTCTAGTGGAGCAATCCTATGGTTAGGAACATAACACATCAATCCTCTGTACCGAAGTAAGGTTGACTGCGGACGATAGTTTAAGTCCGCCAGCAGTCAGGATTGAGAAATTGTACAGATCGAATTCGATGACTCACGTCTTCATTGGTAACTAACCACCTTCGGGCACACATCAGTGGCACGTTGCGCGAGAAATAGCTCTCCTTTGGGAATGGCAGCATCTCGCTATCTAGGGCGAATCACGAGGCCCGCCTGCACTCGTATAGGTCGTGGTTTTTCCTCGGTTCGTTTCTAGACATGGTTTTCGGGTGCCCGAGTTGCTTTCCAGCATAGAAGTCAATGTCAACAATGGTGGATCATGTGATGCAACTAGTTTTGGGGATGTCAAGCAGTGGTCCAAAAGTAGATGCATCAAAAAGGATGCTCGTGCCTGATTAACGAATGATGGCGGCCCACCTAGTCACACAGCAAGCCCAGACCGCGCGGCGCATTATTCGTGAGGTTAGCGAGGTTCGATCAAATCACTTTAGAGGAGGATTCCGAGACGAATAGAAGTTTTGCAGACTGGCTACGGTTCCCTATCCATTTCATGTCTTTCCCCCTTGTCCGACTTTGCTTCACAGGATGATACCTGTACGTATATCAGACGGAATGCCTTGGTTCGGATCCCTCGACATCGGTTGGTTAGAAAAGAAGGATTCGAGCGGCGGTAAGAGTCTTAGAATAGTGATAAACAAGTCCTCCTGCCCTCGAACGAGAAAGAGGAACTGACTTCTCTTCTATTTTTTTATTCATTCCTTATTAGTTGCCTAGTTCTGAGACAAGATATGCTTCTCTTGTATAGCCTACAGGAGATCCATCTCTTTTCTAGGTTGGAATTGTTGATGTGTTCCACGCCTGCTTTCTTCTTCTCCTTCCGAATCACCAGGATCTCCTGACCCAACAAGATCTGTTGGGCCTGACCCAGGCGTAGATACGTGTTTGTG